>PVHX01010396.1:0-70292 GCA_004024805.1 Geosciurus inauris
TTTTTTTTTTTTTTTTTTTTTTTTTTTGGTACTGGGGATTGAACTCAGGGGCACTCGACCACTGAGCCACATCCCCAGCCCTATTTTGTGTTTTATGTAGAGACAGGGTCTCACTGAGTTGCTTAGCACCTCGCCATTGCTGAGGCTGGCTTTGAACTCGCGATTCTCCTGTCTCAGCCTCCCTAAGTGCTGGGATGACAGGCTTGAGCCACCGCGCCCGGCTGGCCCTTTCCCTATGGCTGCCCTCAAACTGCCTGTTCTCATGGCACCCTGATCTCCTCTGTCCTCTCTTCTTCTTGAGATTTAAAAATGTATTTGAAATGGTTGTTTCCTCGCTTCCTTCCTGCCCCAACTTTGAAAGCCTATTCTAAGGAAGGTGAGTCCCTTAGAAGAGAGGAGAGAGTGCAGAAAGGAGGGGAAGATGATTCCAGAAGTTCTCAGTGGACAGCGAGGAAGTTCCTCCCAAGCGCCCAGCCAACACCTCCTTCAGTCTTCCCTGCAGTAGGAACGAACCACTGCGGGCCCCAGGTACCGTCAGTCTGCAGTCAGTCAAGCAACAGGAACCAGGGAATCAGAAATTGCTGATAGAAGTGCTTTGAAAACACAGCTACCCTGTCTTTTTTATATAGATAAGAAAATTAGCATAACTAATCATGTCTTAAGGTCAAAAGAAATTCCCACACATTTTAACTTAAATTCTTCCCCATCTTGGTCTTTCTTTCCAATGCCAGTGCTCCTCCATCTGAAAAGAGAGGATGCTGGTGCATTTTTCAGGTAACTATGCAGTTTCCTGTTCTGTGACCCAAAGCTAACTTTTATAAAGATTAACCCAGTCAGCTGGTCACTCACCTCCCCAGATGGAGATGTTCTGCCACCTCAGAAAATATGGGGCTCTGCTGAGGACTGTCTGTTAGTACCAGGTGCCTTACCCTTCTTGCCTGCTCCCTGGCAAAGGCCTCTGAAAGACTCTGAGTCATAAAATCTCGGGCTCTTGTAGACACGCATTAAACAAAATGGCTCACACAGGAGTCAGCCGGGACCCTGACCTGTTTTCCGTCCTCTTTCTGCTAAGTTGCTTAGGACCTTGCTAAGTTGCTGAGGCTGGCTTTGAACTCAAGATCCTCCAGCCTCCGTAGCTGCTGGAATTACAGGTGAGCGCCCCCATACCCAGCTGTATTTCTTGACCTCTCAGATTATTTGTCCTTCACATTTGTCTCTTATTTAAGCAAAGAAATATGAAGCACACAGAGGGAAGGCATTGAGCATCTCAGGCTAAAATGGATTTTCTTTCCACTGAAGACTCTAGTGGTCACAATGAAGCCTGTCATTTTGGGGATCAAGGGCAGGACTAGAAACCAAGTAACCGTCTCCTCCTCCTTGTCCTTTGCCTACTCCCTTAGGGAGAGGGGACACAGTAGAATCCACCTGTTGGAAGTGGCCTAACTTCTGTGGGAGAACAGAAGGCCAGAGAGGAAGCCCAGTGTACCACCCCCTGCATGAGGCCCTGTGGACCCTCTCCAGCAGGCTGCATAGCCCACTGAAAAGCAAAGTGGCAAGGGATACCACTCAGCACAGAGCTGAATGATAGGGCCAGCCCAGGAAAGATGGGAAGAGGGACTAAAACTCTCTGACCTCCTACACATTTGCACAGCCTAAAGGAAATGTAGCATCATTGTGTGCCAGGCACTGGGCTGGACCTGACCAGCATGGTCACCCATTAGTCTTCATGACTTGTCCAAGGTGACTGCGATTTACCATCCCCACCTTACAAAGGGAGAAACCAGAGGTTCAAGGAGGTGACCAGCCCATGATCTCGTAACTGCTCCGTTGGAACAGGGGTTCTTGTCCCTCTCTCTCCACCCTCTGCCTTCTTATCCTGCCAAAGGACGCAGCCCCAGAGCAGCTGCTTGGAAGCTACAAGTCTTCCAAAGGAATCTGGCTGTCACAGCCAAACACACAGAGCAGACTGTGGAGCTGGGTCCCGCAGGCTTGGGAAGGGCCAGGGCTGCAATCAACATCCAGCCGCGAGACCCTCAGTTTTTTCCTGCCGCCGTAGAGTGCAGCGCGCGGCTCACCCGCCAGCAAGACCTGGAATCAGGTCTCACCTGAAGGGAACTCGCCGCTCAGCTCGGAGCCCCGACGCGACCCGGTTCAGTCCGGGCGGGTGGGAGGCCTCTCCGCGGCACAGGTTTGACAGCTCTCCAAGTGAGCCCAAAGCGCAGGGCCGCGCTCCGCCGGCGGGCGCTTCCCGGCTGCGCCCCTCTCCGGAGCACCGAGGCTCCGGGCGCAGAAGACAGAGACAGCCCCCCAGCAGAGGCCCCCAGTCCGCGCACGGGCCCGGCTCTGGCTTTCAACAGGTTCGTTTTCTCCCGGGAGCCGTCCAGCGCGGGGAGGGCAACCTGGGGACCGACACGCTGCGATCCGGGGGCCCTCGGCTACCGCGGGCGGCGTCCCTACCTCTTGGGTGAGCAGCTCATCGCGGGGCTCGGGGCGCAGGTGGCGCACCCCGGTGGCTGGGTTGGGCTCGGGCATCACGGCTGTGGCGCGCGGGGCAGGGATGCGCGAGCGTCGGGGCCGCGCCGCGGACTCTGCCCTTGCAGGTTAGGAGGCCCCGGCTGGGCTCCGCCCCCACGTGACACTGCGGGTCGGCCTGGGGCGGAGGACCTGCCCCGGCCAGCACTAGAGCCCCTGCGGCCCCTTCCCGGCGGGGACCCCTGGGCTGTGCGCCCCAGCAAGGTCCTGTGTGTGCTCTGCTTTCCGATCGGTAGAACTGGAAGAGAACCGTCCTCCCGAGTTTGTTTGGAGAATTAGATGAGCTAATATACATGCAGGGGCTGCTGCTGCCCGGCGCTAGTAAATAGTGGTCCCTCCTGCCTGGTGGAGCCCCAGAGAGATCGGGGTGTGGACTCAAGTGGGGTCTCCTGTGGCAGATACCTCCTGGGAAAGAGGTGTGGAAACTCCTTTCTTCTCCTGGGGGGGTCTCAGTTCCAGTCTGACCTGGAACTCAGGGTTGCCAGAGGTGCTAAATTTTCGACAGAAAATGGAAATCTGGATTTTTATTTTCTTTCTTTATTTACTTTTGTACCGGGGATTGAACTCAGGGGTACTCAGCCACTGAGCCACATTCCCAGCCCTATTTTGTATTTTATTTAGAGGCAGGGTCTCACTGAGTTGCTTAGCGCCTCACTTTTTTTTTTAATATATATTTTTTAATTGTAGATGGACACAATGTCTTTATTTTATTGCTTTGTATGTGGTGCTGAGGATGGAACCCAGGGCCTCACGCATGCGAGGCAAGCGCTCTACAGCTGAGCTACAATCCCAGCCCTAGCGCCTCACTTTTGTTGAGGCTAGCTTTGAACTAGTGATCCTCCTGCCTCAGCCTCCACAGCCGCTGGGATTACAGGTGTGGGCCACCGCACCCGCAGAAATCTGAATTTTCATGATACTGTTTCTGAATTTTTTTCTTTTAATGTTGGCTATGAATTTAAAATAATAATAAATCCTTACAGGCCATCTCTTAGGTGAGCCTTGGCCAGCAAGGGCAAAGTTCCTGGGATCCCTTACCAACCAAAGCCCCAGTTACCTCCAACAGAAGGGAGGCCTGGGGAGGCTGTGACTGGCCCTGTCACCTACAGGCACATACTGTCCCTCTGAGTGGTTCACCGCGAATCTCTGCTAGGTCCTGATGGCTGGCAAGGTCAAGATCAGAGAGAGACTGATGGGCAGAATTACAGCCCCACAAAGATTCTATGCCTCCTCCCTGGAATTGTGGGTTCTATTTCGCTACAGACAAATGAGACTTTACAGATGAAATTCAGGTTATTAATCAAGTGACCTTAAAAATAGGGAGGTCATCCTAGATGGCCTGGGTTGGCCCCTTGGAATCACAAGGGCTCTTAAAGCCAGCAGAGGACAGAAGGGGAAGTGAACCATTCCACCGCCAAAGACTCTATGCATGGTTGGAAAGATGTTACTTTCCACGTAGAGGGCGTCCCGGCGTCCCCTGAGCCTCCAGGAAGGAGCAACACTCTGCTGATGTGTTAGTGGGAGCCTGTGAGACCCGAACAGAGGATCTAGCCTCGCCTCAGGGACTTCCAGCATAGAGACTGTGTGGAAAAGTCTTTCAATCTCAATTAATTAATTTATTTGTTTGTTTTATTTATTTATTTTTGGTACCAGGGATTAAACTCAGGGGCACTCGACCACTGAGCCACATCCCCAGCCCTATTTTGTGTTTTATGTAGAGACAGGTCTCACTGAGTTGCTTAGCACCTCGCCATTGCTGAGTCTGGCTTTTAACTTATGATCCTCCTGTCTCAGCCTCCCAAAGTGCTGGGATTATAGGTGTGTGCCCCCCCGTGCCCAGCTCCATCTCAATTTATTAAGGTAGAAACTTAACAGAGCCCTGGCCTGCACCTCAATGCTCACATTACGCTCAAGCCACGAGGCTGGCCTGCAGTGACAACTGTATGGCCTCAGCTCCCTGGGAGCAGCCAGGACCCACATCGGCACCCCCACCTTCAATTGTTCCCACTCAGTCCCTGCCTCACGTTCCCTCTGAGCCCGTCCTCAACTTCTCCAGGCCAGTGGATCACTTCCTCTCTGTGGTCCCCCCACTGTCCATGAAAACAACCACAAGGCACTTCAGTTTGTCTGTTTGCACACATAGTCCCGCCCCTCTAGGCCACAGGCATCTGTCAGAGAAAGAAGACAGGAAGGCTTTATCTTTGAATTCCCAGCACCTGACCCAGCACCTGACCCACCATGTGGTGGTTGAAATGGTAAAGAAAATTCACACCACTGCTAGCCACAGAGCTGTCTACAGGATATCTCAAAGAATCACCTTTGCCATTGTTGATTATATGGATTACATAAAACTGCCTGCCTGCTCTTGAGAAAAGCCAAATATTCTATTTCTATCTTGAGTGGCAACTTATAGAAAGGTCGTTTTATGGTAGTGTCTTTTAAAATGGCTTTTCTTTTTTGGCTTTTTTTTTTGGAAATGTGTTCAGTGTGAAGAGTTAAAGCAACTAATCAAAGATGGCCACCGTTAAGCACACTTTGGTGAATCGCCTTCCACCCAGCTGCTTATCTGCGCGTACTTGGGCACTCATACATGCTTCTGTGCAAAAATATTTTACCCTGCAGCCACTGCGGATTGCCATCCTAGCAGCCACACCCCTTCCACCCTGCATCTCAGGCTTGGGTCAAGCCTTCACCTCATCTCTCCACAGAAGGGTCCTCTTGATCTTGGTAGTCCTCACAGGGAATTTTCTAGGCAATGACAATCTCCGTTTAAGGAAAGTACATGACTGAAGTTAGCTCAGACTGACCGAAAAGCAGCTGTAAGTTTAAGGGGAGAGATGTCCTTCTCTCTTCCTCTCTTGATCCTATGAATGTGCACTTTAAAAGCGTGTATTCCTGGCCAGGCGCAATGGCGCACGCCTGTAATCCCAGTGGCTTAGGAGGCTGAGGCAGGAGGATCAGTATTTCAAAGCCAGCCTCAGCAATTTAGTGAGGCCCTAAGCAACTCAGCAAGACCCTGCACCAAGGAAATTTACCTAAGGCTTCAGTGCCCAGAAGTTTTATTGGGACTTGGTCATATCCTGCCTGCATGGCTGACCGGTAGTCTGGAGCCTGTCTCTGGGCTAATCCCTTTAATCTGGTTTCTCTAGAGATTGGAACTAATACTCCATAGCCTAAAGCTCCCAGGCAAACACAAATGCTTCTGTCCAGTGGGATGTTCTGGAGTCCAGAGCACCTCCCAGTGACTGAGGGCAGAGGCTAGGTCTCTCTTTGGTAGGGTTAGTTCTTCATTACACACTTTCTTTTATTTTTGCAAATTCTCTGCCTTTATAATTTATACACAAAAGGATGAAACAATCTAAATGTTCATTAAGAGGGGACTAATAGTATAAACCAGCCAGAAAAAAAATGGAGGATATACGTATAGATCAGGAGGTGATGGCCAATGTGTCACTCAGGTGTTCATCACTATAACAAAATACCTGAGATAATTAACTTATAAAGAGAAAAAAGTTATTTGCAGTTCACCATTTCGGAAGTTCTGGTTCATGTTTGGGAAGACCCAGTGTCGTTTAGGCCTCTTAGTGGGAGTGCTGGGTGGCAATGGTGGGGAGCACAGGGCAGAACAAAACTGTTCACCTTGTGTCCAAGAAGCAAAAGAGAAGATGAGGAGAGGGCATGGTCCCCAAGTCCCCTTTACGCCCATTATTCTACCCAAAATGTAGATATTTAGAATGGTTTTGATTCTTGAAAAGGTATAGTACAGTTGATGATTGGTATTCTTGTCCTCAAGTCCCTGAAATAACCATATTGACCACTGCCCCTTGGGGTAGGTTCCCGCAGGCCACAATCACACTTTCATCAACCCGTCAATATGCAGGCTTGTTCAATGTGTGTTTCTGTTTCCCTCGACTTCAGCTCACAGCTGACAGCACCGTTTCTCACGTTTATCTACCATATTTTCCCCACAGGTAAGTCCCGGATCTTGCTCTTAGGAACACTACACAGCACTTTGGTGCTTTGCTTGGGGCCACTTGAAAGAACAAAATCACCAAGAAAAATGCAAAAAATCATGGACTCAATAGACAAGGAAAGGACTTGTTTGTAGCAAGTGAGAACTAAAGCAAAAAGTCAGAGTACCACTTTGTTTGCCCTCAGCTGAGAGTGTGCACACTAGAAGACCCAAGGCTTTGCAGTTCTGCAGATGTCTGCAAATTCCTGCAAAAGTGCTGTAAGAATTAAGCACTGCAGGTGTTGTTATTGGAGCTGCACATACATTTTAGCAGGTTGGCAGATTCACAGGTACAGAATCGGGAGGAAGGAGGAGCAATTGTATTTCATAGGTACAGGTTTGTAGCTAGGTGAATGGACCTGCTCCAAGTAGGCCATTTCTGAAAGAGCCGCGGTGGTTTTTCCAGTGATAAAGACCTTTTATGCAGCCTCGAGGTTTGTGCAAGCTCCTCGGCCCACCCAAGAATCTTCCCCCACAGTGTGTGCCAACCCCTGCCCCAGCTCAGGGGAGTCTGTGGACAGCCAGTGGTCCCGCAGCCACTGGGTTAGTGCTGCCCTCCCTGGTCCACGGGTCACACACAGCACCCAGATCCATCCACACCTGAGGCCCACTCTTTGCCAACCACTTATTTGCCTGTCAGTCTCCTGGATATGTCTTGGGTGCTCAGAAAAGGTGTGTCACTTGACAGACACAGGCTCTAAGTTGAACTGCTGAACTTGAGGTACAGGAGAAAGCTCAGGTGTTTGGGGATGGAGGTGGGAGGGAGGATGTATCACTCTGGGCCCAGGAAGGAGCTCTAGAATAATCTTTAGGGCTTGCAAGGCAGAGCTGGCACCATCCTCAGCCCTCTCCCTAGGCCAAAGGAAGAAGGCGATGAAGCTCCTTCGGCAAGGTGGAGGATGGAGGATGGAGACATGTCTGCCTTCAGAAGGGCCAGAGCAAAATAAGGAGGCAAAGTCCTCTGTCCAAAAGGCACAGTCACCTGAAAGGTATTGAAGTGTATGGCTTTTCCTTTTCTTCTCCTCCTTCTGGGGGATTCCTCCTCTTTTTTCTTCCCTCCCCTTGTCAAATTGCCTTTTATTGACCGTTGAATGTCACACTCCCTCCAGCATGGGAACAGACCCATGCAGGCATCCGTGGGCCCTTCCTCTGGATCTTAGCAAACTCTTACTCTCCTCTGCTGGCTTCTGCTGCCTCCAGCCATGGGACTGGCTGGACGCATCATGTCCCAGCCAGAGGCGAGCAAGTGGAGCCAGGTGTCCTCCCTCCAAGAGCTGCCACCCCAACCAACATGGGAAGAAAAGCAGCCTCCCACTTATTAAAACCTTCGCTCCAGGATGCACCAGGCACCTGCATGGGCTGGGGAAAAGGCTCAACCCTTCAAGAGGTGCCTGTGGAACTGGCCATGGTGGTGCTAGCTTGCGGGATGGTGAAGATGGCCACAGACATGGTCCAGGTGTGGACACCCTACCCTAACCCCCAATGCGCCCACACCTTACCTGGGGTTCAGGATGACAGCAGTTGCTGTGTCAGGGGAGAGGGGAAGGCTCTGTGGGGCCAGGACACTCCGTGGGAAAGCAGGTGGCTGAGGGCCTACCCTTGGGAGAGGGACCTCTCCTGAGGCAAGGCTCCAGGTCCAGGAGCATGTTCTACGGTTCCATCCAACTTCCCTTTGAAAACACAAATTCAAAGCAATTATTAAGAATTCCAAGATGGCGACTGCAGAGCCAGGGCCATTCTGAAGGTGAGGCTCTGTGTAGCTGTGCTGGTCCTACACCCATGAAGTCTTCCCTGAGAACAGGGGGACAAGATCAGCTGCAGATGACACCATAGAAAGGCAGTAAGGGAATAAGAGCCCAATCTCACTTTCCTTTGCATTTCTGATTGGATCTCTTCAATGGGAGAACCCAAATGCAAGCCAGAAGGCAAGATGGCCGGCAGAATAGAATCCACAGAGATCAGCCTCCTGGGGCAGATGGAAGGGCGGGAAGAAGATGTGGAGAGTCTAACCCCACACAGTCTGCACAAAGGTGCACAGAAGCCCCTCAGTGTTCACTCTTTAATTGAGGTGGAAAAGAGCTACCCTATCATTGTAAGCTAATATCAGCTTGGTCACTGGTATGGCCTGAATGTTTGTGTCCCCCAAAGTCATGTGTTGAAATCTCACCCCCCCCCCCATATGATGGTCTTACGAGGTGAAGCCTTCGGGAGGCGATTGGATTATGAGGGTGGGACCTTCAGGGATGCGATTGGTGCCCTTATAAAAGAGGCCCCAGAGAGCTTCTCTCATCCCTTCCACCATGTGAGGATACAGTGCCATATCTGTCTTGCTGCCATCTTGAATTTCCCAGCCTCTAGAACTGGGAGAAATGAATTTCCATTGTTTATAAGCTACCCTATTTATGGTAGTTTTTTTAGTCATACTCTCACCTGAAACAAAGGTAGCCATCAGCGACGTCCTCTATATAAAGTAGTGGGACAGCAGGCAACAACCAAGAAACATCAGCATGACTGCAGAAACCCTGCTTCTGTAGCCGGTCCCAAGACCTATGTGGGAATGACTTCCCTCCACCTGCTCCATGATCCCCTTGGCCTTTGCTAAACAGGGGTCCTTAGCTGGTTGGGCGATCCCACCTTTCCTATAGGAAGTCCACTGACAGTGCAGTCTTACTTGGGTTACTACAGTTTTCCATAAACTTGTACAGTGAGACATGGAAATAGAACCAGAGATGTCCAATGCATCTCCAAGATCCCAGACCTGGCTCTCTCTGCCCCACTGTGTAGCAGATCCCCAACTTCCCCTGGCCACTGGGACTGTTAGCACAGGCAACATAGCACCCCTCCCTGTGCATGTTGGTTTGGCAGCATAAGGAGCCCAGAATAGCCAGGGATATTCCACTTGCAGAGCTTTGGGCTTGTGAACATAGTACCTGGTAGAAAGAGTCTCCCTTAAGTACCAACACTGCTTTGGTTTGGAAGAGTGTATCCCAAAGATCTGTGAGCTGAGAGCTGGGTCTTCAGGGTGGTGCCATTGGGAGATGCTACGGGCCTTTAGGAAGTGGGGCCTAGGTCATTGGGGGATTACCCCAAAGGGTGTTCTGGGACCTCCATCCCATCCTTTCTTTTCCTTTGCTTCCTAGCTCATGATGCCAGCAGTCTGTTCCCCTGTGCACTCTGGACATGTGGTGCTGCCTTGGCCAAAGCCCCAAAGTAACGGGGAGGTCACCTAGTTTGGGGCTTGATCCTCCAGAACCATGAGCCCAAATAAACCTTTTCTCTTCACAAGCTAATTGCCATGGATATTTCATTATAGTAACATGGAGTTGACTAATACACCTCCAAACCTCAAATTTGCAGAGGCAGAAAGCAAAAATTATTTGAGTGAGTTATTGGATTAGAATAGTAATAGGGGGCACTTTTCTCACCACCCAAGACCTAAA
Organism: Geosciurus inauris; assembly: GCA_004024805.1. Classification (NCBI taxonomy): domain Eukaryota; kingdom Metazoa; phylum Chordata; class Mammalia; order Rodentia; family Sciuridae; genus Geosciurus; species Geosciurus inauris. The sequence goes on from PVHX01010396.1 coordinate 9,982, forward strand.
ACCCATCTGGAAATGGGGGAATTAGCATCATATGTGCAGTGTTTGCTGGTTGGAAGTGTAGCATCTGCCCTAGGGTACCACCAACCCTCCCAGCTAGCACTGCACCTCAGCTTTCAGTAGAACAAGCTATTGTTCTGTGAAGCCACCCACTTTTCTGATGAAAATCGTTGAATTCCATGAGTTTAAGTCCTCACTGCCAAACATCTGTGGCTAAGATATGTGTCACCTCCATATTCTGCATCTCTGGAGAAGGCAGGTGTCAGGCTCTGAATGGTACTGCCAGCACGTGTTCTGTGGCAATGTCATCAAATCCATGCCCAGAACAAGTGTGTTAGCCCAGCGAGCACAAGTCATTGACTCCTTAAAGATTGGAATTGCACAATGTCATCATCCTGCCACCAGGGAGTCAGCTAGTCACTCCTGCCCCACAAACAGGATGAGTGCCCAGGGTGCAGTGGGGGCTGAATAAGCCTGTGAAGGGAGACCATGTTACTCTGTCCACGTGTACCTTCTATCCCTGGCTGCATGACCACCTTGCATGTAAACTATCTTGAGCAAGCACCAGGAAGGCAAGAAAGTGGGGATCTGACACCCACAGGATGGGCCATCTTGCTACCTGGCTCACTGAGTATCTCTTCTGTGGCAGGTGTCTTCTGGTGGTCATCCAAAGCAGGTCCACCCATGAACCAGGACTGGGATGTTTCCTTTTTTCTTAGCCAGTTCCACCAGATTCCACCAATTCTCTTTTAAAAATGGAGCACTACTGTGTGTGTGTGTGTGTATATCTCCAATTATCAGCCATCAGATAATATGCATTTCACAATAGTCCACTCACATTCCAGAGTCCTTGAGATTCCACACTCAGGTGTTTAGCTTCTACCAGGGTTGCAAAGCAAAACAGAACTGCTTAGAACTGCTGTACTAAGAACACTTGCCACAGAGGAAGACAGGAGGCCTTCCTAAGGCCTCTAAATGGGCTCAGCAGAAGCTCCGCACCTCATCCTCGTCACGGCCCCAAATACTCCCAATGCCAGGGCTGGCTCCACGATAAAGACAAAAGGCACAACAGCTTGCAGCCCTGTCAGTCTCGCGTGCTCTCTGGCTGGAGCAGCACCCTGAAACACCCCAATCCAAAGAGCCCCACCACTTGATACATTGCAGAATGCAGCTACTTCCCGATCACTTTAGAAGGGATATCCTGACATGCCCAGACTGCTGGACGCTCACCATGCAGCTTGACCCTGAACTTTCTCAGCTCTCTATGAGCTTCTGGCTTGTCCATGTCCTACAAAGGCACCCGCAGTTCTTACTCTTTCCTGTTCACCAGCCCATTGCCATGAATGGACCAGCATGCTACATTTTAGGATTTCAAGGTTGTCAAGGTTCCTCTAAATAAACTGGCAAAACTCTGAAGCAAGACAGTGGAGACACAAGGCTGTTGCTGCAACAGAAATGCAAATTGCTTTTGATTTCTCTTCTGAAGGGAATGGGAAAGAGAGCATTTACCAGGTCAATAAAACACCAAGGTGAGTGCCAAAAATCTGCATGCAGAGCTGCAGACTTCAGACTTCCCACTACAGTCTGACCACCCCAACACTCATGTAGTATTGTCTAATTTGAAGACATATAAGTACTTATATGGACAAGTATATTTTGCCATTTTGTCTATACTTAGTAACAAACTTGCATTTTTGATTTGATGTAACAAAGGCTTTGATGTAATTTCTCTTAGACTTGCATTTTTCATTATTATTACACTTAACCTCAAAAATTATTTTTTTTTTTTTTTTTTTTTTTGAGTACTGGAGATTGAACTCAGGGGCACTCGACCACTGAGCCACATCCCCAGCCCTATTTTGTAGAGACAGGGTCTCACTGAGTTGCTTAGCGCCTTGCCATTGCTGAGGTTGGCTTTGAACTTCGCGATTCTCCTGTCTCAGCCTCCCTAAGTGCTGGGATTATAGGCTTGTGCCACCGCGCCCAGCTAAAAATTATTGATTCTTATGTCATTGTATTAGTATTATGAATAGTCACACAAAATGTTTTGAGACAGAGTACTATATTTGTGAATGTAATTATATGGCTTTTTTTTCCATTTAGTAGGAACCTTTCCATCAGTACAGAAAACCAAGAAAATTGCTTCCTGCTGTATAATCTGGAATTTGTTGTAGATTAAAGTTTATTTTCCTGTGCATAAAATGTATTCAATAAATGCTTGTATAATTATATCAAAATGGATTCTGCTGTCATGTATAACTAAAAAGAACCAATAAATTCAAAATGTATTTAAGTGGCTGGGGCTGTAGCTCAGTGGCAGAGGGCTTGCCCAGCACATGTGAGGCACCACATAAAATCCTCAGCACCACATAAAAATAAACAAATAAAGTCATTTTTTCCATCTACAATTTTTTTAAAAAACGTATATAAAAACACAAGTACAAAGATTTTTAAAACACTATGGTGTTTAGAAATGGAGCATTTGAGAGGTGATTAGGATTAAATAAATTCATCCAATTGAAGTCCCCATGACACAGGTGACTTTTTTTTTCTTTGGTACTAGGGATTGAACTCAGCGGCACTCGACCACTGAGCCACATCCCCAGCCCTATTTTGTGTTTTATGTAGAGACAGGGTCTCACTGAGTTGCTTAGCGCCTCACCATTGCTGAGGCTGGCTTTGAACTCGCGATCCTCCTGCCTCAGCCTCCCAAAGTGCTGGGATTACAGGCATGTGCCACCGTGCCCAGCTATGGGTGATTTTATAAAATCAGGGGACAGGAGATATCAGAGGATGCCCATCAGTTTGCTCCCTGGCTCTGGCCATATGATGCTCTGCACTGGCTCAGGACTCTGCCAGCAACAGCAAGGTCATCCTCAGATGCTGCCCTTGCCCTTGATCCAGACCTGTGAAGCAAACCTCTTCTCTTTATTCCTCCTCCACTCTGGTACTGTGTTATTATTGACAGCGACTGGATTAATAGAAGGTGGACACTCTGTTTTAATTGTGACCCAGCTTGATCTTTTACCGGCGCATTCAAATATAAAGCGACTACTTTATTGCTCAGAGTCTGGGAGTCAGAGGAAGCTAATGGTATTTATATACTTTAAATGAATTGACTTACAAGCAACAAAGGTTCAATATAGTACATAATGTCTTTTCTCCTGGCAAGCCCTTGGAACAGCAAACTCAACAGCAGCAGTTAATGTATCTTTCAAAAGATACTCTGTAATCAATTAAATCATGACATTTGACTATTCAGCCTATTAATCCAAATTTAATCTTCACCTCAAAGCCAGTTTACCATTATCAACTCCACTAAAATGTCCTACTGAAACAATTTTCCCAGGTAACAAAAATGCAAAGATTCAAGCTGGGGACACCTTGGCTCCTTAAGAGGAATTTTGGATTGTAGATCTTTAGTGTCCTCCCCAGCAGCTCTCTGAATATGGCCCCAATTTCCTCCTGCTAAAATAAGGGCATGTGCATAGTCTGGCCGGCTCTGTGTGTGTAAGGACTCCCACCTTCAAGGCCCGGGTGTCCATGAGCTGCCTTATTTTTAGCCCAAGGCATCTTAGGGATGAGGACAGAGTTCCAAGTGAGGTTCAAATTTGCAAGAGTATCAGTGGCCCAAGTATATACTCAGGCCACCAAGAAAAAGACTCTGAAGTGATTTAGAATTAACAGATCACACCAAACTCTTTGTTTTATAAATGAGAAAACTTAAGTAAGGAGAAATTTCATGTTTTCTCCTCATTAACCTACTTACTTTTCAAAATTCATTTCTGGGCTGGAGGTACATAGCTCAGTGGCAGAATGCACGCCTAGTAAGTGGGAGGTCTTGGGTTCATCTCCAGCACTGCAGAGAGGAAAAAGAGGAAGAAGAGGGAGGGAGAGAAGGAGAGGACAGAGGAAGAGAGAGAAGAGGACAGGAAAGGAGAAGAGAGAATGATTCAATTTAGCCATTCACCCAGAAGATACAGCTGACCACTCCCTATGGTCATTAACACCAAATATCTACTGTATGTCTATTATTTGCCAGTCCCTGTTCTAAGCACGTAGGATTCATGGTGCACACTTGAGACAAAAATCCCTGCCCTCAAGTGGCTTATATTCTGGGGGTGGGGCACTGCACTGTAAATGTAATAAATAAGTTAATCATGCCATATGTGGAAGGCAACCAGTACTAGAGGGAGACAGAAAAGGATCATGGGGACCAGGAGCACCCAAGAGTGGGGCTGACTGAGTTGGTTATTTATTAATTTATTTATTTCTGAGTCTGTGATTTTTAAATAGTCTGATAGCCTCATGGAGAGGTGAAAGTTGATTAAAAAGATGGGGAAGTGAGCCAGGCAGTATCTGGAAGAAGAAAACACAAGGCAAGGTCCCACCCTGTGAATGTTCTCCACGAGTTCAGGACACAGTGAGCAGACTCCTGGGAAATAAGGGTAGGCAAGCTGGTCATACAGAGCCCTCAGGGCCACGGTAGGGGCTTGGGACACACTAGGTTTGAGCAGAGCAGTGATATGATCCCACTTCTTTCCCAAAGGCCCACTGGCTCTGGTTGCTGTTTGGGGAACAGAACTTGGTGGACAGGCAGAGACGCTGGAGAACTCAGTAGGAGCTCCTGCTGCAACTCAGGTAAGAGGCCTTGCTGCTAGGACCCAGGGGGGTGGCAGAGTGGTCAGAAGCGCATCTGCTTCAGCTCTATCCTGAAAACAGAACCAACAGGGTTAGGTGAGAGGTGACATGGTGTGCAAGAGAAAGAACGTTTCTAAGGGTTTTATTTTTTCTCTTTAAGCCTCATAGCCACACACATATTCCAATTTCTCACACTGTATCACAATTATTTTTTCCCATCTCTTACTTTTCCCCAAGTGGTCTGAAGACAGATGTTGTGTTTTCTTCTTCTCTGTGGCCTCAGCTATTAAAGCAGTCAATGAGAAGTTTTGAAGTCCTCGTCACGTGAATTCACACACATCAAGTGTAATAGGAGTGGATTCACATTGAACCCACCGATGTCTTCATAACCCCCTGAGAGCAGGAGATAGGACTGTGTTAGGCAGACAGGGTTAAGGCCCGCCCCAGCTGAGAGTTCACAGATGGAGTGGACAGCTGGTGACCAGTACCCCACTGGAGTCTGAAGATATGCACCAGAGCCCCGAGCCACTCCCTGAAGTGAAATAGCGTGTGATCCACACCCTGACTGGACTGGGGGTGCACGAACACCAGGTGCCCTGGTGTGACTGAACCCAAAGACTCAATTAAAATCTCCAGCTTATGGTCTTCGAAGACACCCAATTCCCCTCTAACCTTATCATAGAAACCCCTAGACAATGGACATCCATTAGCAACCCTCCCTGGAACCCTTTCCCCTGTGGAAGCTCTATTCTTTTTATGACTTTAATAAATCCTGTTTCTTTGCTCTCACTCCTCATGTCCATGGATCTCATTCTTCCAATTCACAAGGCAGAGAATCAACACAGATCCTCCTGGCTCATTCCTACAAAGATACCTGATTTCTGCAGAAAGGCTGGGTCAGCTCCAGTCTAAAGGAGTGCGGGCACCACTTGCTAATTTCCCTTTTGCAAGTGTATTTGTTTTCTGTTGTTGCATGTGATTATGAAAGATTTATTTAGTCTTCTTCCAGTTTACTGGCATAGAGCTCTCCAAACCCTTGGACTCTGCTATGATAAGTGTCGTTCTTATGCTATGGAGGTGCCTGGTGGCTCCTGGATAACCTCTGGATGGGGGCTGGTCACTGGAAAGACCAAGGCAAAGTTAAAATGCTGGGATTTTAACTCCTCCCTGCCAACCTCTGGGGACAGGAGTGGCACCCAAATATTAGCTTGATCATGAACGACTAATGGTTTAACCAATCATGCCAATATAATGATGCATCCATAAAAACCCAGAAGGATTGGGTCCATGAGTTTCTCAGTAGTGGACATATGGAGGTACCTGGGGGTGGAGAACCCAGAGAGGGCTGGGAAGCTGTGTGCTTTCCCACATGCCCTATCTCCTTCTTCTCTTTGATCTGGTTGTTTCTCTGTATACTTTATAATATCCTTTATAACAAATGGGTAAACATAAGGAAAGTGTTTCCTTGAGTTTTGTGAGCCTCCCTAGCAAACAAATCAAACCTGAGGAAAGGGTTATGGGAACTCCTGATTTACATGTGTCAGAAGTATAAGTGACAACCCACTGCTTGACACTGGTAATCTGAAGGGGGGAGGCACAGTCCTGTGGCTCTGAACCCAGAACTCGTGGTATCAGATGGTATCTCCAGGTAGAATTGGAGGGCATTCAACTGGCATTCACTGCAGAACTTGTGGGTGGGTGGGGCTTCTCCCACACCTGGTGTCTGAAGTACTGAATGTCTGCATGAGAGGTAGTCTGTACTGAAAAACAGAAAGTTCAGTGTTTTTTCCACACTGTGTAATGCATTGCTGCAAATTTAGTGACGTAAGACGATACACTTTTATTCTCTCACATTTCCCATGGGCCAGGAGTCCTTAGCTAAGTCTTCTGTTAAGAGTGTCACAAGACTGCAACCAAGATGCTAGGCTGTGTTCTCATCTGGAGGCCCGAATGAGGAAGAATCTGCTTCCAAGCTCATTCACGATGCAGTGAGTCCGTCTATTTGTGGCTGCAGGATGAGGGATTCAGCTTTTAGCTGGCTGTTGGCTGTTAGCTGGAAGCATCCCGCCATTCTCGCAGTTTTCTGATGACAACTTTTTCAACACTTCTACCCACTTCATCAAGCTGCAAGGAAAGTCTTCAGTGTAAGAAGTTAATGTAATATAAAGCAATCATAGGCCTGACACCCTATCACCTTTATTTTATTCTGTTATTAGAATCAAGTCCCAGGTCCTGCATGTTGAAGGGCCTGAACACCCGGAAGTGGGACTCACTGAGGATCACAGTGGCTTTCATCATTAGAAATGTGTGTGGCCCCTTCTCAACAATCCTGCCTCCTGTTAGTTCTGACATAGCATGGTTAGTGTGACTAAAGAACTTCATTTTTATTTATTTATTTATTAATATTTTTAAGTTGTTAGTTGACCTTTATTTTTTCATTTATTCATATGTGGTGCTGAGAATCGAACCCAGTGTCTCATGCATGCTAGGCAAGCGCTCTACCACTGAGCTACAGCCCCAGCCCCAGAACTTCATTTTTAATTTAAAGAAATTCAATGAATTTCAATTTAATTTAAAAACTGATAGTAAACTGTTTCAGGAAAAAAAAATTTGTGTAAGTAAATGAGTCTTATTTTTCAACTGCAAATTTTATGAAACTAGATACAGATCAAATATCTCCAGTGAAAATTCAGTGTTCACAACGAGTATGCTGTTAATTGTAAAGATATACACCAGATTTCAAAGGCAATGTAAAAAATAGAAATCTCTTTAATTTTCAAACTGGTGTTAAAATGACAGTCTGTATTACAAGATATATTATTAAAAACAATTTTATCTGTTTCTATTTATTTCTATTTCTTACATTTCAGAATTCATTCTATTTCATTCAGACTTTTTTTTTTTTTTTTTGGTACTGGAGATTGAACTCAGGGGCACTCGACCACTGAGCCACATCCCCAGCCCTATTTTGTGTTTTATGTAGAGACAGGGTCTCACTGAGTGGCTTAGCGTCTCGCTGTTGCTGAGGCTGGCTTTGAACTCGAGATCCTCCTGCCTCAGCCTCCCAAAGTGCTGGGACGACAGGCGTGCGCCAGTGCTCCCGGCTCGCTCAGACGTTTTAACAGGAGCTCGTGCACAGGGAACCCCCGCTGAAGTTGTAGTACCCCTTCCTGGCTTTCATTATATAATACAACCTCGCCTCATTTACAAAACGATTTATTTTTTGAACTTCCGGTTTCTATTTATTTTTGAAAGAAACCAGTTATCAGAGGAGTTTAAGGTACACACGTGGCTGAAATTCTACTGCTGAGAGAAAATAAAGAGGTCCTGAACTTACACTTGGCAAGACGCCAATGTCAGCTAATAGTGCAGGGGACTATCTGATTAATAACAGATAAGATACAGCGGAGAGGTCAGAGGGGCTCACACGGCCCTCCCGCCGCCGGCGAGGTCTCGGGGAAGGCGAGCGGACCTGCCGGCTACGCCGGCGCAGGTCCACGCGCCGCAGGCCGCGCAGCGCCGGCAGCGGCTCCGCCTGCTCCTCGCCCCGCGCCCGCTGTGAACGCGCGGCGCCGCTTGACCCTCGCGCCGCGCCGTAGGCCACGCTGCACGCCGGGCGGCCGCGATGGCGGACGTGTCGGAGAGGACGCTGCAGGTGTCGGTGTTGGTGGCTTTCGCCTCCGGCGTGCTCGTGGGCTGGCAGGCAAACCGGCTAAGGAGGCGCTACCTGGACTGGAGGAAGCGGAGGCTGCAGGACAAGCTGGCGACGACGGAGAAGAAGCTGGACCTGGCCTGAGTGGCGCCTCGCGATGCCAGCGCGCGCACAGCGCCCCTCGCCCTCGCGGCCCGCGGAGCCGGCCCTTTCCCGGCGTCGGTGAGCGGGGCGGACGGCGGCCTCTAAGCCGAGGCTCGGGGTCGGCGGACACTGGGGCCGCCTTTGGACAGCTCGCAGGAGTGACCTGCTCCCCTCCCAGGGAGACCAGAAGCAGGAATTCGGCTTTCCCTAAGAACTTGCTCTTCGGTGCAGTAGTTGAGTTCACTGCGGGGGTTTGATGGGACCGACTTGCCGTGTGCAATGTCATTGCACCCTGACATCAGTACACTGAAAATGAAAAGTGCCGGAAAGAGCGAAAGGAAAACAGGAAAGGCCGCGGGAACCCCGGGAATGTTTCTTCCACCTACTCCCCCTCCCGCATCATCCGTGAGGGCTCCACCCTACATCTTTGCATTGATGTCTTGTAAACTCCAGTCAGAACACGTAGGCTGTGGGCAAGTTGGTGAAGAGGAAAGAGCAGTGGCCTGCGAATCAGGATCCTTGCTTCTAGTCCAAACTTTCTCATCAGAGCTACTTATAAGTTTTTAGGGCCTCAGTTTTCTTGTTTGTAACAGCAGATCTTAATAATTCAGGTCTTAACACCACAGCATAATTATTCGAGATTGAAGAATGGATTACTAACCTTTTCTTTTTTTTTCTGTTTCCAACAGCTTGCTGAAGATGGATATAGACTACTGGAAAGAAAGAATTTCTTCTTGCACTTTATGAATCTATTTTTAGAATAAAATAACTTTAAACATCTTTGAACCTTTTTGGTTTTTGTTGTTATTTCCTTTAAGGGAAAGGGATCTTTTGCCTGCTGTTAAGTTTACTGCATCAAGAGATTCTGAATTCTTAAAGCTGACATATTAGCAGTTTTGAACGGGTAACTTCTTTCCTATGGACTCTATGTCAGGCTAACAGATAGGAGGCAGAGTTCACCAAGGGACAGTTATGGGTCCTTTTATTGGACCAGAAAAGCAAGGATCTGCGTACACATAACTGAGGTGAAGATGATGTATGTAAGACCTTTGCACTTCAGAGAGTTACAGTGTACCAAGTACAGAGTAGACATTTCTTTTGGCAAAAGTCTCCTGTATGTCTCATTGTGGAATATACATGTGAACAAGAAATATTGTTGAAAAGAGCTTAGTGATAAATTCCAATCATGTCTATAAATCAAGAGTGACTGACTAGGTCCCTGGTTATTTTTTATTTACAGGAGATGCTTTCTAGCACACTGCCCTTGCTCATTCCTATAAAGATGACTTTTGTGTCTCAGCTCCATGGGGCTATTAAAGTCTCACTACTTCTAGCTTTGCTCTTTGACATTCTGTGAATGCAGTATACAAGGACCCAAAGGATGGTTCTTAAGAGCTCCATCCTGTCTGGGCTCCAGTTTGCTGAGCTTCCTAGTCACCATCCTTTACTGAGGCTCAGAGTTAAAGCTCTTCAAGACACAGTAGGTTTCTTGAGGTACATGTTCCTTCCCAACTGTTGGCATGTTCCTAGTTAAGTATCTGGGCTCTGACAAGTTCTGCCTCTGGGCCTGTTCCCGTACCATGTTCCTGGTGGACCTGGTCTTTCCAGGATTCTTTGTCCTTGCTGTGTGCAGCATCCTGACATACTCAGCCCTCTCTCATCCCGTAATGGGGGCGGGCGGGGGGCTCCCTGCCTGTGGGTTTGTGCTGCTCACTCCCAAGTCCCTCTGTTTCTCATGGGTCTTCAGCCACTCCATGCCACTCCTAATCTCATTTTCTGTGCCTATTATCTATGCTATGCACGTGTCCCCATCTCTGTAGTGGGCAATCCCCCTTGATATTCTATTACCTTCTTTTACCTTTAACCTACTTAAATGTATTTTTCCCCCTGAAATGCTTTCTCATAGAGTTAGCACTCTTTCCTATGTTAACCAAAATTGGAAATAGGTTGGAAGCTAGGAGTCATAAGTAGATATCCTAGATATGACACACCATTGACTTGAAATAAATGCCCTGTCGCCACTTGCCATGCCATTTAATCACAACATCTACTTATCTTGGTTGACCCCACTCTTCTATCTTGCCTTCCTTTCTGCCCCATATGGGCTTCTGAGACCACACTGCTTTAGCTAAACCCTGGATCTTCAACAGACTTGGACCTCATCTCATGTTGTACTTGGCTTCGTTAGTCTGAGCAAGTAAACCCTCTTTAGGGCAGCTGATGTAAGCAGAACTGCCCACTCAAGACCACTGGTTGTCCTACCCTCACAATTCACTTTGTCAGTCATCCTGGGCTCCCTGATCACATAAGACTCCATCCACACTTACACATTTACCCCTCAACACTGCTGTTGGCCACCAAGCTTACCAGAGAAAGGCACTTCACCTTTCTCTTGTGGCCTACTATAAGTGGGTTCTATTGTGTATCCTGGTATACCAGCAATGTTTCTTTATATTCCTTGACTTTCCATTCATATCTCATTCCTAGGAGATTGCTCTCTATCATGTAAGAAGATAAAAGTGACAAGGTGGGAATTCCCTTAGCTCTCAATAGCTCTGACTAGAGCACTGGTTTTAAGCAGGGCCATCCATTATAATCATCTAAAGATCCTTCCCAATACTAATTCCTGAAATTTTGCTGCATGTAGTTGGTGTATGGTCGGGGCATTAGAATTTTTAAAGCTCCCCAGGTACCTGTAATGCTCAGCAGAGGCTGAGACCCAGTCGTTCAGAGGCTCTATTGCATTAGCTTTACTTTACCAGGGAAGTGGACACAGGGACCCGTTCCCAGGCTATCTCCTCTCTGATCTCAGTTGTATTCTGTATCTACCCCTGGGGGCTTCAGTCCTCTCCCTGCTTCCTGTAGTTAGACAAACACAGATCGTGACTTAAGGTTTCTTTTATTTGACCCAATTGAGAATGAACATACTACAACTAAGACAATGCGGCATCTTAAGAACATGATGTTGACACAAGACACCTGTACACAGCATGACTCCAGCATATAGTCCAAAAAGAGGCAAAACAAGTTTGTAGTGTTTACTTTTGGTGGTGGTGAGGGATAAGGGTGGGTAAGGACTAGGAGGGGAAAGACTATTAGGGTGCAGGTAACATTTATTAATCTGGGTGCCATTACATGGGTGTACAGTGTGAAAATCCAGGAAGCTGCATGCTTATAGTTTGCATACTTTTTTTGGTAGTTGGGATTGAACTCAAGTGCTTTACCGCCAAGTACATCTCCAGTCCTTTTTTTATTTTTTGTGATGGAGTCTTGCTAGGTTGCTGAGGGTCTAGCTAAGTTGCTGAAGCAGACTTCAAACCTATGATCCTCCTGGTTCTGCCTCCCAAGCTGCAAGGAATACAGGCAGTAGTTGGCTTTGTGCACTTTTCTCTCTATATATGTATTATACTTGAAGAAAAAAAGTACGTAATCCAGTGAAGATTTGGCCTGACCTGCGGAATCGATTTAAGTGTAGTTCTGAAGAACACACACTTACGTTAATGTGGTCCATCATTTGGGAGGTTAGCTGGGACTATCATTCTTGCTCAAATACAATTTTGCCACAGTGGAGTTTGGGGACTGAATTGTATAAATTCAGTCCCACTAGAGGAATTATTACCGCCTTCCTAAGAGTGCATGTAAACTGGGGATCACGGTGAGCATGCATTATTTGCTCACAGACTTGCTGTGGAACAGAATCAATCACCAACCTCCCAGAATTTAGATGGACAACGTGCAAAATCAGGATGGAGAGAAACTACAGCCACACCCCAAAAGAAATAATTATTAAGTGCCTTTGAAAGCGACAGTATGCAACCAAACCACGCACCCTGTGAAGGCTACACAGGAAAAGTTCTCCTTGTAGTTCGTGAAAGTGTTAAAATGCTCAAATTGCATCTTAACATTTGTTCAGCAGAACTGGCATCAGAAAATGGCATGAGTACCCCAACGCCGTGGTAACAGTGACATACTGTGGGACACGTCGTTTCGGACACCGTGGGGCGTGGGAGGGAAAGCTCTGGGGAGACGCGCTCAGCTGGCCAAGCCAGCGCCCAGCCGCTGCGGCCCCTGCAGCGTGGGATCGTCTTCCCTCCCGCAGCCGGCAGGTGGGTGGGGCCGGGGGCGGGCCGTGGCGCCGACGTCATCTTCCGGCGCCGCCGCCTCGGTCTCCCTGGCAACCGGCGCTCGCTGGGCGCCCAGCCGCGGAGATGGTGCCGCGGCGGCCGCGGGATCCGCTGCAGGCGGTTCGGCGCCGGAGTCAGGAGCTGAAGCTGCAGGTACAGTGGGGCTGCGGGACCTGCGCGCCAACGGGTGGCCGCGCCGGGGCGGGCGAGGGGGCGCGGGGCGCCGCGGCGTCTTCCTCCCGGAGACCCCACGCCCTGGGAGCGGGCGTCCGACCCAAACGCGCCGCACCCTCGATGTCCCTGCGCCAAACCGACTCCACACGAGCCCCCTATCCGGCCCCCAGCCTCCCGCGAAACCTCCCGACGGCGGGTGGACAGACCGGGTCCCCAGCCCTGACAGCCCTTGGCCCGCCTGGTCGCCAGCCCCGCTCCGAGAGGAGCCGCGGCCGCGCGCTCGCGGGGTCCCCTGTCCCTCGAGCCTCCCGCCAGCGCGGACTGTTACCTGCCGCTCCCCTGGCCCGAGCGGGCGGCCAGGAAGATCCTGATGTGTGAGAACTGCAAGACCTGGCAGATGGAGCCGCGCACGTTCACTAGAGAGGACACACAGGGATGTGTCAACAGGAAGGTTAATTTCAAAGACGAAGTAATTGCAAAGGAGATGAACTATCCCAGAGGTTTTTGAAGTCGCAACACGCTTTCCTGGGGAAGATGTGATGGAACAGGCACTTGGACTCACTCCCTCGGTGTATCAGGTTCAGGCTTCTGGAGAACACTTTGACAAGATGTAGCCCGTGTGCATGCTCCTAGGCTACATTTCCAGGAACCTGCCATATGTAATAAACATTGGGACAGATTGATATTAAAATTGTTCATCTCATCATTGCTTATAATAGAAAAAGAAAAGGTTCACTTTAATGAGAAGTAATAGGGGAATTAATAACTTTTGATGGGATATAATACTGTGACTAAAATTTTGTTTCATCTTAATGTGTTAGGGAAAATATTTGTGATCAAATGACAAGTTAGAAAAGGAACATAAAAAGGAATATAAGGGGGCTGAGGTTGTAGTTCAGTGGCAGAGTGCTTGCCTCGCACGTGTGAGGCACTGGGTTCGAACCTCAGCACCATATAAAAAAATAAACAAAAGGAATATAAGGTATTTTAATAAGTTTTCTATATGTAATACATGAAAAAGATATAAAAGGAAACTGGCTGGAATGGTAGCTGTGTGGTGGAATGCTAATAGTAGTGTTTTTTCTCATTTTTCGGTACACTGCCTATTCCTTTTGTTGTTGTTTGTTTGTTTTCCAGTACCGGGATTGAACCCAGGGGTGCTCCATCACTGAGCTACACCCCAGCCCTTTTATTATTTATTTATTTTTGTGGTACTGAGGATCAAACGTGGGGCCTTGCACATGCCAGGCAAGTGCCCTACCACTGAGCCACATCCCTATCCCTTTTTATTTTTTATTTTGACACAGCGTCTGGCTAAGTTGTTGAGGCTGACCTGAAACTAGGGATCCTCCTGCGTCAGCCTCCAGAGTAGCTGGGATTATAAGTGTGCTGGAGTCTATTACTTTTTAAAGCAAGGGGAAAAAAAGTAAATAGCAATAAGTGGGTCGCTCATTTTTCTCCTGAAATTCTTTATCATTTTACTAATTTTGTTTTTTTAAAAAGGGATCTATTACCAAGTGGGTTTTTTTGTTTGTTTGGTACCGGGGATTGAACTCTGCAGTACTCAAACACTGAGCCACATCACCAGCCCTATTTAGTGTTTTATGTAGAGACAGGGTCTCACTGACTTGCTTAGCACCTCACCATTGCTGAGGCTGGCTTTGAACTCACGATTCTTCTATCTCAGCCTTCCACAGTGCTGGGATTACAGGTGTGCGCCACTGTGCCCGGCTTATTACCAAGTTTTTTAATACTAAATAAAATTATTTTATAATATTTGACAGGTAAGATATTTACAGACCTTTTATTCAGTTTTGGACTCTTGTTTAAAAAGTACAAAATATAAATTTTTTACCATAAGGAATTAAATGAGGAGATAGATGTTCTACCTGATTTAAATATTATACATGTAAAAGCCAGATGACCAAAAGGAGGCGAATTAAATAAGGCTTTATTGGAAATACACGTTCTCAGGCTGAACTCTCCCCTCCAAAAGAGTGTGCACAAGAGAGTCACGCCTATGTTCCATTGTACAGACAATTTTAAAAGGCCTGGTCAGGAAGGGGAGGGCTTGGGGCAGGAAGAGAAGGCCAGAGTGCTTCCTGGATAAGTCAGGGAAAACCCGCTAATTGACAGGAGGCGTCTCCACTGGTGACGTCAACGTCTGGCTGGCCGCTCCCTTCAGCAGCTGCCCTGACCCGCCCCCCTAATTGGACGCCCTGGACCCTGAACCGACCTAACAATACAATGGATACTCATATTTAAATATATCATATTACTCTATAAATACATCCAAGTTTTATGTTTTTATGTATCAATTAAAAATAAACACTCAGGTGGATGCCATATAGCAAAGGTAGAGAAGCCACTAGTGGAATTTATTTCTTTTTTAAAAATATTTTTTAAAAGACTGTAGATGGATACAGTGTCTTTATTTTATTTATTTTTATGTGGTGCTGAGGATCGAACGCAGTGCGAGGCAAGTGCTCTACCACTGAGCCACAACCCCAGCCTGAATTTATTTCTTTTTAAATCTATTTTATATTTTCCATGTAATCTGTAGAAAAGAAACCAAAGAAATGTGTACCTCTTTGGGGAGTATATTGACAAAGATGCGTGTAGTCTTTAGTAACACATAAAGTCAGGACAAAGTCATGGTACATTCAATGCAATGAGTACTTCTCAGTAATAAGGAATAAACTCATGATACAACAGTGTGGAAGTGTAACATATGTAGTTCAGGGAAAGGCCTACACAAGAGTTTATACTGTGTGAGTTCATTTATATAAAAGTTCAAGAACAAGCAAAATTAATGTATGATGGGAAAAAATCAAAGACAGGTTTGTCTCCGGAGGAATGGGATGGGATTTATTGGAAAGGACATGGGAGTTCCTTCCAGGGTAATTTTCTAGGAGGTTTCAGTTATAAACACATGCACATTTGTCAAAATGCATCAAATGTACCTTTTAGGCTTGTGCATGTCATTGTATATTTTACATCAAATACTCAACTCTCAGGTTAGTGGCACCCACAGCACATTATTTAAGGGGAAGTGTCTCAATGACTGCAGTTTACTTCAAAAATGCATAAAAATAAGGTGGGTTAATGGATAGATAGACCAAACAAGTACGGTAAAATGTGTACAGTGGAGTTGAGGTAGTGGCATATGGATATTTGCGATAAAATTCTTTTAACTTTATTATATGCCTCAAAGTATTCATTACATATGTGGGGGGAGGTAAATTCTTATTTCCTAAGGCAATAGACATAACTGAAATGTAAGTATCATAACTTAATGTGACGTTTTAAACTGTCTCCATTTGCCATAGGTTGACAGTTTGCTTTCTGAGAGTCGACTGAAAGGAGCTCTAGAACCCAGTAAGAGTCGAGATATTTACCAAAGGTAAAGTATGCTCAATCATTGGGTTTTCTAGGAACTACACTCACATCTGAACACGTGGGATTAAGGCACAGAAATTGTTTGAGGCTTTCTTGCCCTCTTTTCCTTCCTTTCTTGCTTTTTTATTTATCTACTTTCCCAAAAAAAACAACATAATAATGGTAAATAATACTGAGGTAACAGTGAATGCAATTTTCTAAAATGTATTTTTAAATATTTCCTATTATTATCTATATCTACCAGGTCTCGATTTTGGAATGGTAAGATCAAATAAAGAATTGTCAATATTAAAGAGAAAGCACCCTTCATTTATTTTATGCTCTATTTGTGCCAGGCATTATGCTGTGTACTACTTAAACTTTTTATTAATTTTGTTGATAATGCTGTAAGATACTTATTAACATAAATAAGAAAATCAAGGCTTACAGCAATTAGTTAATAAGTCTAGCATTACCTAGCTGTAAGACACTAAAGTTGGGAGTCTATGAAAATATTTTCAGGTGGCTGAGAAGTGCAGAATTCCTTGAAGTAAGGGAGGGCATGTGACTAGAATCTCAGGAGGGGCGCAGGATTGGGTCCATTACAACTAGATGGAAGGGTTGCATAGCGATGTCAGGAGGGTCTAGAAGAAACAAAGCTACACCTAGTGGTTGTGGGCTTGTTTGGTGGCTCAGGCAGAATTACCCTAGGCCCTTGGCTTGTGCAGCCCAGATTCTTTTGTAAGTGACCAGAAATCTGGCTGGAAGCAATTTGTCCTTGCTTGGGATAGTGACCTTTAATTTTCTTGAAAAGATAAGCTGTTCTTTAGGTGGGTAAGTAGTTTTTGTTTTTAATCTCTGGGGAAGTTTAACATTAAATAGATCCAACGAACTAAACTGAACCGGACTGCTAATACTTTTGCATGAAGTTTAGAACATCACAAGGTAATCTACATCTTTGGGGGCATCTGAAGAGTTTATAGCATTCAAAAGAACATGAGAAGGGGCACCAGGAGATAAACAGTAAATACTTAAGTAATAAAGACCATGGGGGAAAAAGAAAACAGCATGAGATTCATTATATTAGTTTA
Organism: Geosciurus inauris; assembly: GCA_004024805.1. NCBI lineage: Eukaryota > Metazoa > Chordata > Mammalia > Rodentia > Sciuridae > Geosciurus > Geosciurus inauris. The sequence continues at coordinate 27,183 of PVHX01010396.1, forward strand.
AATAATTTATTAGAAGTATTTGAAAAAGTTTTACTTAAGCCAGAAATTCAAAGTGCCTAAAAGCAAAGTAAAATATAAGTGATTTTTAAAATGTCAAATGGAATTTAATTTACCATTATTGGCAGGATTGATTGTTTAAGGAATGAGTTCAAATTAAATTAATGAATAATAGTGAAGGAAAAATGAAGGTAATTGCGCTTGCTTTACTAAATTTAAAAACAGAATAACATTTATAGGCTATATTTGAAGTCTCAGGGAAAATTAGGCTTTGAATTTTCTTTTAAAAAATAATAAGTGTTTTGGGGGGTAAGGGATTGAACCCAGGGCCTTTTGCTGCATGGTTATATCCCTTCTCCTTTTTATTTTTTCTTTTGATATAGGGTCTTGCTAAGTTGCCCAGGCTGGCCTCAGACTTTTAATCCTCCTGCCTCAGCCTCTATAGCTGTGTGATGCCCCTACCTGGCCGTAATAAGTGTTTTTAAGCCCATAGTTACCTTGTGTATAAAATGATCCCTTCACAGTCACTTGAAAAATTCACATTGATGTTTGCAAGTCTAAAATGTCATTTTGCCCTTATGTTTGATTAATAGTTAGCTGGATATAAGATTTAAAATAATTTCTACTGAAACTTTTGAAAGCCTATTCAGTTTTCTTTGCATGCAGTGATGATGTAAGTCTGATTATCATTCCTTAATAATTAGCCTGTTGAGGACTTTTCAGCCTTGGTGTTTTGAAATTTTAGCACAATATATTTTGGCATTCTTTTTATCTGTTTAACACCAAGTGCATATTTTCAGTTTGAAAACTCATGTTTCTCATGAGCTCTGAGAAATTTTATTTTACTAAAGATAATTTATTTACTTCCATTTGTCTGTTTTTCCTGAAACACTTTTGAGTCAGGTATTGAATATCTTGGAGAGATTCTCTAGATTTCTAAACCCCTCATGAATACTTTCTGTTGCTTATCTTTTTAGCTAGGTCTGGAAGATTCTCTTAACTTTTTTTTCCCCCTAAATGAAATTGTAGTTGAGGATTGGATAACAAATATTGACAGTATTTTGTGTAGTAGCCACAATTAAATCCATGAGACATTCTAAATAAGACACTAACGAAAATTCTTATAACTTTTCTATGGATGTTTTACCTTAGTGCTCATGTTGTTCATTTACTAGTGTTTTTTTTGTTTGTTTGTTCTCAAAGTGTTCTTTTTTTATAGTCTATTCCTATTTTCAGATTTTCTCCTTCCACGCTTAGGTTTGTTTTCAAGTTCTCTTCTGTTCTTTGAATTGTCTTTGCCTCCTTGGTGCTCAGATTCTTATTTATTTACTTATTAGTTTTAAATTTTATCCTTATGTTGCTAGTTTTCTTTGTTTTGCCTGGTGGCCCTTCGCTGTTCTTTTTTTTTTTTGGTACCAGGGATTGAACTCAGGGGCACTCGACCCCTGAGCCACATCCCCAGCCCTATTTTGTGTTTTATGTAGAGATAGGGTCTCACTGAGTTGCTTAGCAGCCTCGCCATTGCTGAGGCTGGCTTTGAACTCGCGATTCTCCTGTCTCAGCCTCCCTAAGTGCTGGGATTACAGGCTTGAGCCACCGCGCCCGGCTTGCTGTTCATTTTTATTTAAGAATGTGAGACTGGGTTGATTATTCTAGAGCACTCTCTGGGGTTCTTGCACTGTTGGGTATTTCGGTGTCCTTCCTGTTAGTACTAGGTGCTGAATGCAAATGAAGTTCTTTGCCGGTAGACAGAGCTCCTCATGAGGTCAGTAACCAGTCTTTAGTCTGAGGAGCCCCAAGTGCCAGAATAGTTGGGTGGAAAGTTCTTTAGCAATTATGTTTCTCCCCAAATCATTCATTATTATTATTTATTTATTCATTTATTTTTGAGAATAATCTGCTGCTTCAGAGGGAGAACAGAGAGGGTGAGGTAAGAGAAGAGAAAGCTAAAGGCTCAGGATTTTTGTAAATAAACTTTTAAAAAAGTCACTACACTTATTACAAATGGGCCTTAATTAAATCTAAACCTAATGAGGATCTTTGCTAGTTCCCTGAGTAACACAAGACCCCTGATGGCTGTAAGACTGATTTCCCTAAACATGCATCCATGTGCATCCTAGACAGACCTTCAGCATCCTGGGGTTTTCTACCAGGCAGGTCATGTCCCTCTTGCCTGTGTGACCTCTTCCTCACTTGATAGAAGAGCATGCTTCTGTCCTTTTTCCATGCAGCAGGAATTTGTTGCCCTCTCTTATTGGCCCATGATCCTCTCCTATTCTTTGCAGTTTGGGGTTATTACCTTCAGAAACACTTTAATCATCTTTTGTTGGGTTTCAAGAGGCAATGATGTGTGTGCACTTAGTTTTTATCTTGAACCAGGAGTCTTAAATATCTGGGCTGTTGGAGAATTTGATAATTTTATTGATATGAAGGAGATAATTATAATTATTTTTTCTGTTTTATGTAGAGACAGGGTCTCACTGAGTTGCTTAGTGTCTCGCCATTGCTGAGGCTGGCTTTGAACTCAGGATTCTCCTGTCTCAGCCTCCCTAAGTGCTGGGATTACAGGCCTGCTTATTTTGACAGGTGTCCTATTGCTCGACAGAAAGAATCTTTACTGAAACTTAGAAATCTCACTTGAGAGCCAGAGTGGAAACTGATTTTTTTTTTAACATTAAATAGGGCTGGGGATGTGGCTCAGTAGTCAAGTGCCTCTGAGTTCAATATCCAGTACCAAAAACAAAAACAAAAACAAAACAGGCAGCTTTACTAAATCTCATTGCACAAAACTGCAGCTGAATTCTCCGGGGGTGGGCAGTGGCTCCTGATGTCTTAAAGACCAGCTGCTGGTGACATTCTGTTCTGCCAGCCTCAGCTTGTTGAGGATGTCTGTTCTCAGAGTAGCAAAGTCCTTAGGGGGCAGTATTTAGAAGCGGAAGGAGGGGGACTCTTAATGCCTCACTAGGGAGGCTGGGGCAGGGGCATCCTGGGCTGCTTCCTTCCTTTTATGTTCTGTTGGCCAGCCCAGGTGTGCCCACCTACCTGCAGTGGAGGCTGGGAACAGAGGTGCCAATAGAGGGCAGATCACAGATGGAGGAAGTGGGAGGAGGGTTTAGGGCAGGCACCTGGCAGGATCAACCAGTTTCATGTTGCCACCTCTTTTTTCTGCCCATTTCACAAAGGATTTTTGACCCCTTCTCACTTTTACGCTACGTTATGTTATTTCACTCACATTTTAAGAGAAAAAGAAACAGCTCAGATAACATGAGAAATCACTTTTCAGTGAGAAAGAAACCAGGGCTCTGAATACTAAAAAACAATTTGGTTTTTGAAAACTCAACTGGGTGCCATGGCGCACGCCTGTAATCCCAGCAGCTTGGAAGGCTGAGGCAGGAGGATCACAAGTTCAAAGTCAGCCTCAGCAACTTAATGAGGCTCTAAGCAACTCAGGGAGATCCTGTCTCTAAATAAAATACAGAAAAATGCTGAAGATGTGGCTCAGTGGTTAAGCACCCCTGGGTTTAATACCCCATACCCCCCCAAAAAAGAAAGAAAACTCCCTATCATTAGTTGTACCCCATTTTTGCTCATTTTTTGTACCTCTTCTTTGGGTGTCTTAGACTTAAACTGAGATATATGAGCTGTCTTTGTGGTCCAAAGCACTGCACCTATCCCGAGAGCTTGTTCAAAAGGGGCGTGGAGTGGCAGGAAGAGGCAGCCACAGAGTCCGAGTGCCCTCCTGCCCTCCCTGGCTGCTCTCCCAGGACCCACTGTGGTTCTTTTCAGAAGCTTATTTTCTCGCCTGGGTCAGGGTTGATTGGAGGCTTACGCGGCTGTGGTGGGAATCAGTTGTGTCTCTATGTCCAGTTCCTTGGACTGGGGAACTGTAGAGCCGGGGAGGTGTCTTAGACCCCAGTGTAGGAGATGAGGTGAGGCCCCAGGTCACTGACGCTCCTGACCTGGTTGTCCTGCCAGTGCCTTGGAACACCACTGGGATCATCTAAGGCCATGGTGCAAGGCATTACATGTGGGTTTTTAAACATTATTTGTACAGTAGCCAATGGCCTTGCCTGCTCAGTGATTGAATGGTTTTATAAAATAGCTTTCTACTTGTGATAATAGAAAAATCATTATATTTTCTTTCTTTTTAAAATTTTAGATGTATCCAGTTAAAACAGGCAATAGATGAAAATAAAAATGTTCTTCAAAAGTTAAGAAAAGTAAGTATCATGTGAATCACATTAGAAAAAACTTTTTATATAACTATTTTCACTAAGTGGGAATGAATTGGAGTCGGTTAGTTCCTGGGTTTGCGTTAGGAATAAAGTCCAACCGCAGAGGCGCTGAGTTGGGGGATGGGCTCCCAGAGTGCTTCAGAGCAGCAGAGCCAGTGTCCTGGGAACCTCCAGCCCTGCTGAGCTCAGCGCTGAGGACCAGAAATCCAGGTGCTGCCTTTGAAATGTGTGCACTGCATAACTGAGACGTGTCACAGTTTAGAACTGTTTGATTTTAATCCCATGGTGGGGAGAGTCTGGTCCAAGGGTGAGTGGTAAGGAAGTCTCTTGTTTCCCAGGCCAGCTCCAACAGCAATGATGCCAGATTGCAGGGGCAAGAATTTACTCTTGGCGATCCTTGTAGAATTTTTTTTTTTTTTTTTTTTTTTTTTTGTAGTATGGAGCTGAGATTCATCTAGGCCTCCAGGGCCAGAGGCTCAAGGAGCATTTAAAGTGAAAGTCACCTGAAAGTGTCCCCTGCCTGTGTCTGAGTCCTTGTTACTGCATCTGAGCGTCTCTTCTGCATTTCTGCGGTGACACAGAACTTTTCAACTCAGGAGGCAGGCTCACCCTAAGTTTGAAAACCTGGTTATTCCCATTTCACAGATGAGAAAACAGGTTCTCTAAGGTGAAGAAGCCATGTCTCTCTGTCAGTAAGTGGCAGAACCTGGGACTGGCCCTTGGCTTTCTGACTCTGGAACCAATCTCCTGTCAGACTCTGCCCTCTCCTGACTATGAGAGTCTGCAGTGCTGAGCAAGAAACAAACCGAAAACAAAATCAAGTGGTATCATTTTGTTTTTTCATTTGGCTTACATTCCAATTCAATAGATTAACTTCATTTCTTTTAACTCTAATTTGTTTCCCTAAGGTACGTGTAATCTCACGCTAGTGTTTATTTTGTCTTCTAGAACTTACTGTGGTTTTTGTTGTCATTCTTTTAAAATGAATATAATTAGGAAACTAAAATTCATTTTTCTATGAAATATTCTCTCCCAGGCAGATGAGTCTGCACCTGTTGGGAACTATAATCAGAGAAAGGAGGAGGAGCGGAATCTTCTGGACAAGCTCACTCAACAGCTACAGGAACTTGCTGTAACCATAAGTAGAGAACATAGAACCGAGTATGCTGTCTTTCCTTTATCCCTTTCTTTCAGATATTATGTTGCTGTTGTTTTTACATTTGATTCAGAAATAATATTGCTATAACAACATGGATATGAAGAAATGACCACAACAGTCTGATTAATGGGCATTTATTGTGCCTAATAGAACATGTTAGCTCCCAAGAGAGATGTAAAGATGTGCACATCATAATCTCTGCCCATGTCCAGTTCCCATCGCCCTTAGCAACACTTTGGAATACTTGACCCATATAAAATATGTGCAAAATATCTCCTAAAGAAAGGGGCCCATAGAGAATCAATATGACATTTTATGGATTTTTATTCTTGTGGTATAAAAATTGTTTAGGTTAGCATGGTAGAAGAGTCCTACAACTATTTTATACAGTGAACCCAATACTTCTCTCTATTCCAGAGAATGTCTGATATTTGGCTAGTTTTATAAGCAGTAATGTTGATTTGTTAAATTAGTCCAAGTATTGTGGTCCCTGTGTTCAAGGGACGTTTCTCTAATGTAAGCCATAGGAGGGTGAAGGTCTTTGTTTTGTTTATTGCTGTAGGCTGAGCACATGGCATCTGTGACACAGGAGGTGCCCAGGGGACATTGCATGACATAGCTGGATATTGAAGGAATAGAGTAGGGGTGTTTAGCGACTCATCCCAGTTAGTGGGTGTCACTTAGGTTTCTCTCCCCCTCACCTTCCCATCACCCTTTCCTTCAACCCTAACTCTGCTCTCTCCGTCCTGTCCTCATTTCTCCCCTCTGGCAGCTCCGTGCCGTTAGCCCTTGCTCCAGCCTTCCCGACGTGGGGCCTGGTTGCCTTCCTAAGGTGGGACTCGTTCCCTTCCCCTACTGCATTCTTGGGGACAACCTTGGAGATAAAGCCCCATGGCCTGCGTGCTGCTGCCCTCTTCTCAGCCTCCCTTTTGTCACTTTCCCCAAGCCTTGCCCTGCCATCCATAAGCTGCCTGAAGTTGCCTAATTTTGAACCTTCTTTCTCCTCTACTTCCTCTCCTTTCTATTCCCTTTTTACCTGATTAATTCCTACTTATCCCTCAAGCCCTAACCCGCAGCCTGGGTTGGCCGTCTCTCTCTTGTATGATTCCTTAGCATCCTGTGTATTCCTTAGTGCCTGCTTTAATTGTATTGGAATTGTCATTTCCTAGACTGTTCCAGCTGCTCCTTTACAGACAGGGAATTGTGTCTGGTTTACCTTTGTCTCCCCTGCGACCGACGTGAAACCTGACTTACGATGCCATCGTAACTAACTTTTTTAGTTTTGCTTTTTTTCCTTGGTTTTGGTTTTGGTTTTTGTTATTACAGTACTTGGGGATCAAACTCAGGGCCGAACACACACTAAGCAAGTGCTCTACCACTGAGCTGCATTCCTAGCCCTCATCATAACTGACTCTGATGGAAAGCTTACTGCAGGCAGGCCTTGTTCTAAACACTTGACAAATTGTTGCTCACCTAAATCTCATGGCAACCTTAGGAATTGAGTTCTGTTATTATCTCAATTTTACCTATGAGAAATGGAGAGCTTATAAGAAGGTCACCCAAGGTCACCCAAGGAAGAGGGATAGAGCCAGAATTAAAACCCACATCCATGTTCCACGCACTGTGTGAGAGCTCAAGCAGCATTTGCTGAACGGGGTCCCCGGGCCCTGGGTGCCTTCCTCTCACACGCCTTGCTCAGGCGCACTGGCGTCCTGCTCACCCTCGGTCCTTCAGCTCGCGTGTGCTCAGTGTGGTGGGGGGATCCAGTGGCTGTACTTCCCTTTCATTGCTTTTTGTTTTTTTGGCCAGCTCCAAAAATGGAGCAGCTCTTCAAGGTACAGAAGTTCTTCCCACACTTGGTTTGTACTTGTATGTTTTTTTAAGAGATCGTACTCACAGAAATGCTTTTTGTAGAACTGATGTGCTTACTGAGAAAGACAAAGATGACGATTCTTCTGAGGAAGATGAAGATGATGAAGAAGAAGAAGAAATGGAAGAAAGTAGTGGAGAGGAAGAAGAATCAGAGGAGGAAGAGGAGGAAAAACAGGAAAATGAATCTCCCAAACAAACATGTGAAAAATACATTGCTCTTGGAGATTTTACTGCTCAGCAAGTTGGGGATCTGACATTTAAGGTAAGTGGAGAAGACTGAGACCTAGTGTAAGGGTACAGTTTCTAAAGGCTCAGTCTGTTTAAATAAGTAATTATGATTTATAAGCAGTAGTTATATGAGAGTTTATTATGAAAGTTACCTGTTCTAAAGATTTTTTAAAGTGGCATAGTGTTGATAAATCTTACTGAGGGGTAAAATTCTTTAAGTAGTTTCCGATCGTTACATATATAAAGTTATTCAGGTGAGTTAGGCAGTGTTCATAGCTGAGACAGGGAGCACTTTCACCCTTCTTCCAGTTGGCTTAGACATGAAGGGGCTCACATTCATTCTATCTAGGCCTGTACATAAGTAAGTGGCAGGTGGGCTAGAAAAATAAAGTCGTGGGGTTTTTTGTTTGTTTATGGAGGGCTGAGGATCAAACGTAGGGCCTAACCAGGCAAGTGCTCTACCACTGAGCTACATCCCCAGCCCTGCAGTTGTGGTTGGTAAAGGATATGAGACAGCTTTTTGCTAGTGAAATGAGCCAGAGAAATTTTATTAAATATATAAATCTTGATCTTTTGTTTAACTTCAAAGTGTAACACTCATTAATAGTAAAATATGCAAGAATATTGCACAACTAATATGTCTATTGTTTTTTGTTTTGTTTAGTACCAGGGATTGAACCCAGCAGTGCTTACAACTGAGCTACATCCTCACCCTTTTTTATTTTTCACTTTGAGACAGGGCCTCTTGCTAAGTTGCTTAGAACCTCACTAAGTTGCTAAGGCTGGCCTCAAACTTGCAGTCCTTCTGCCTCAGCCTCCCAAATCACTGAAATACAGGCATGTGCTACTGCACCCAGCTAATAAATTTTAATTCATAGGTTTTTTTTAAGCTTTTCCTGGAAAATGTCATCAATACTAAATAATAATGTACATTCTAAGAAAATCTTTGCTTTTACATTCTTCAGTAGTGGCAATTACTGTTTTTCAAGGATGGATTATATTTTGTATGTGGACAAGTATTGTTGAAAACATGGATTAGGTGGGTAGATGCATTGGGAAAATACTATTTTTGTTTCAAAATAGAGCTTAACTTTAATAGAAACATTTTTATTCAGGGATTGATATGGTATTCCTGGAAGAGATTCTCCAAAGAGAGATTTACAAATTCAAAAATTTTCTACAATAATCAAATTGCCAGAATAAGTATGGGTCCTCAAACATGGTGTGGAAGTGGTTCCTGTTTGCATGTAGAATTAGAATGTGTGTTGAGCCACCCAAAGGAGTGATTCACTTACAGTCACATTCTAGTCACAAAGGTATTGGGGTAGGGAAGCTTTTGATAAAAGTTAGCATAAATAATGAATTAAGAAAACATTTCCTTTTTTCAGTGTATATTTTAAAGCCTTAGTAATGAAATGCTGCTCATGACTATTGAGTTTTATTTTTAAACTTGTACTTTGTTTTGCCTTAAGAAAGGGGAAATTCTCCTTGTAATTGAAAAAAAGCCTGATGGTTGGTGGATAGCTAAGAATACCAAAGGAAACGAAGGTCTGATTCCCAGAACCTACCTGGAGGTTTGTCTTTGTTGTTTACACTTTCTTCTTCAAAAATATTTCATTTTAAATAAAACATTAAGCTATATTCTTTGATCAATTTACTAGAGAATGACTTGAGATTTAAAATTTGCTTTACTTTTGAGAGACAGGGTGTGGGGAAGACATTGTGTATTGAGGTCCTGGGGGCCTGTGAAGAGCTCTGATCTAAGTGAGCCTAGGGACATTCTCAGAATGAGGTGGCTTTGTGATCTGGTGGTGTTTATGACAACTAAGAGCCATTTATTGTTTATTATAAAACATTACCACCATTAACTTTGTGTTTACTTCCACAGATATGATCCTCTTACCAAAATGTGAACATACTGTACATGTATGTGTGTATCCTGATTTTATTGTTTTATAATATAGCATTTATCAAGTATTGTAGACATCTGTCTGGATCAGCACTATCTGACAGAAGTAAAAGACACACCACACAGAATTTTAAGTTTTCCAGTAACCACATTGAGTTCCTTTTATTTTTTTATTTTCTGACAGCAGGGGAAGGATTTTTCTCTAACACCACATGTCATTTTCCACACCAATTCCTCAGCACCAACCAGTGTCCAGCAATTTAGTTCGATTCTGACCCTAACTCCTGGATTTAGCACAGGTGCCACAGGGTAAGGGCACAGTCCCACCAGACTGCCCTCAATTCAGATGCCAGTCACATGTACCAGCAGCCATTTGTACTTCTGATTGATTGGCTAAAAATTCAGAAGTCTCCTCTCCTTCTGCAGGGGTCTGATGATTGACTAGGGTGACTCAAAGAACTCAGGAAAACGCTTTCTAGTCTGTCTTCTGTATCTGAGGGTACAGAGCAAAAATATCTGAAAACAATTGCATCTATATTGAACATGTACAAGTCTTTTTCTTGTTGTTATTTCCTAAACTATACAATATAATAATCATTTGTATGGCATTTACATTGTGATAGAGATCATAAGTATTTTGCATATGATTTAAAGTATGTAGGAGGATGTGTACAGGTCATATGCAAATACTGCATCATTTTATATAAATGCCTTAAGCATCCTTAGGTTTGGTATCCGTGGGGATTCCTGGGACCAATCCCCTGAGGATACTGTGGGACAACTATACTTGGATGTATCAGTTTATTATAAAGGATGCAACTCAGGAACAGCCAATAAAGAAGACGCATGGGGCAGGGTGTTGAGGAGGGGCACGTAGGACCTCAGCATGGCGTTCCCCAAACCTTCATGCGTTCACCCACCTGGAAGATACCCACGCCTAGCCTCCAAGGGTTTTCATAGAAGTTTGGTTAATCTTATTAACTAAATAACTGACCATTGGTGATGAACCTAATCTCCAGCTTCTCCGTCCTCCCCAAAAGTTGGAGGGTGGAGTTGAAGGTTCCAACCTCTAATCCCATGGTTGGTTCCTCTGGCAACCAGCTCCATCCTGAAGCTGTCTGGGGGCCTCTAGGGTTGCCTACATCCTGGAATGGTTGAACTTCTTATGAATAAGGAAACGTAAGAATAAGAATTTACACACATTAAGTAAACAAATGGGAATTGTTTTTAATATTCTATATTATCTAATATGTTAAAAATAGCATTTCCACATATAATCTGTATTTTAACATATTGAGTTATTTTACTTGTTTTACATTAAGTTCAAAATCCAGTGTGTGTTTTACTCGGGCAGCGCATCTCAATCTCAATCTATGCTAATTTGAAGAGCTCAGTAGCAGCAGGTGGTGAGGGGCTGTGCACTGCACAGGACAGGTCTAGGTCGTCTTTTGGAAGGCAGCAAGGATTCCAGCTCACAGTGACATATATAGGTTGTTTCCAACCTATAATCACCATCGATTATGCCACAAAGAACCTAAAATTGGCTTCTGTGAATTACAAAAATCTCCCCAAAGCAGCTCGCCTGAGGTGGAATTGCCTTCTCCCATGCATGGAAGGAGTGTGGAAATGGCCTTCTGGCACTGGTTTAGGCCCCACCTGGAACTCCATAGTTCCATGTGAGGCGGTTCTTCGTGGGTTACCTCTTTAGTTAAGTCAGTGGCCCGATCCTTTAATGAATCTAAGCAGCAAAAGGGAAAGGGGGAGAAAGAATCAAGAGGCATGAGCTAATACCTCCTTAAAAAAAATTTTTCTGGAAGTTACACAGAAAACTTCAGTCATGTCTCCATGACCAGCATATTTAGTCCCCAGGCCACACCTAGCTGCAAGGGAGGCTGGGAAGATGGAGTCTTTCAGTGGGCTCCATGATGAGCAGGGGTTCCACTGGGGAGGAATAGGTAGAGCGCGGTAGCCAACCGGAGCCTGTTTCCATCAGTCTGCACATACCTCTTTGTAGACTCTTGTTTGTTCCTCTTAGGTAGATCCCTAGATGTTTATCAGTACTTGAAAGGGTTTACATCTTTATATTTTGATTTATGTTGCCAATTTTGCATTCCTACCTCCCACATTAAGAGTGTTTACTTCCCCACGCGTCTCCCAGGCTGGCCGTTATCAACCTTTATCACTTTTGCCAACATGATCTACAAAACAGCCTCATGATTATTTCTGTTTGCGCTTATTGTACCCTGAATGAGGCTCAGCATCTTTTCATATGCTTTATGACCATTTGCATTTCTTCTTTGTGAATAACCATTTCAGTTTATTTGGCCATTTTTCTAATGGATTTTTAAAATATATTTTTCTTGATTTATAAGAGCTTTTTATAAAATTAACCCTTAGAACTTGGTGTTAATAGTTTCTTTGTTGACCTTCAGCTGTGTATGTTTTTAATTAGCTAAATCTGTTAGCATTTCCATTTATGATTTTTTTGATTTTGGTATCATAACTGCAAAGGGCTTCACCCCAAGTCTTTTTTCTTTTCTTTTTTTTTTTAATTTGAATAAATTCTACCTGGAATTTATTTTGGTTGAACTTGCTGTTTACTTTAGTCTCTGTTGTTGTTTCAAATAGTGAAGTTATCAATCATGGGTTGCAATTTTTTCCCCTGTCACATACTAAATTCCCCTGTGTGCCTGAAAGTTCTAGCTTTTTTATTGGTTGATTTTTGCATTAGCTGAAAAGCACTTCCTATTTCAACAATTTTCCAGCCCTATGGTAAAGAAAAGGAGCAAGCATCCAGTGAAGAGGACAGCGAGGAGGACAGCCGGGAAACAGCAGATGAAGCTGAAGCCAAGCAGAGGTACAGAGTGAGAGGGAGCAAGTAGCTTCTGCAGACTACTTGTTTATTTTTACTGTTATAATAATGCAAGGTTTTCTTGAAATGGAGACAACTTACACCTAGGGAGCTTTCCATAGTATCGTTGACTCAAAGGTCATTGCTACTTTAATTTTATAATGATTTTTAGTGCATTTAGTTCTAGCTTGGCTTCACCTAGAGATTGTTTAGTTTTCAGAATCTGTTGAGTGTCGTGTACTTGTTCTTTGATTCCTGTGGGTCCCTAAGGAGTGACAGGCAGAGGCTCTGCCTGCGCTTACCCTGCTCTTCTGTCTCCCCAGTACTGATTCCCACTGCAGTGCTGTTCGAAAAGCTATCTCAGAGGTTGGTATCTCCTGTCTTATTAATAATACCTTCTATTTGATGTCTTATAATATTTTTGGCAAATAAGACATATTTGGTGACTTCTTAGTGTTTTATTACCTCATAGTTCTGTTGAGCCCTGATTCAAAACAAGATGGAGACTGCGAGACGGCCTGGATCTTAACCAGGCTCCTGGTGTGGAAGGTGCAGAGCCGAAAGCTTCTCTTTCTGGCTCAGCAGGCCTGAGCTCCAACCGCATTTCTCATTAGGGCTTTTGTACAAGAAGGGTAGGTCATCTCATTCGTGGTATGTTTTCAGAGCTTGGAATTTTTCTGATTGATCCTATCTGGATTATTTGTCATTTTGGCAAAGACTAGTGTTAGATTTCAGTTATTATTTGAAAAATCTGAAAAACTCAGAAAGGTAAGAAACTATAATCCTTGTCATTTAAAACAAAATGACATAACAAAATGAAAATCCTCCACCCCATAAGTAATCACCATGAACAGTTCCCCATAAGCATCCTTCCCAGCCTTTTACTGCTCTAACTCAAGATGCTCATGGGGTGGGGGCGGTGTCATCTGTTAAATGACAGCACATTGTGGGGGTGGGCTGGAGCAGATGCAGTGCAGATATGTACCTGAAGCAGCTGATCTAGAAATGCAAAGCTCTGCGCCCCAGCACTGCGCAGGGCCCAGGTCCTTGTGAGAGGGCAGAATCCAGTAATGGGTGGCATCCTCTCAGGAATTAGGGGTTACATGGCAGCACTTTCCCCCTGACATTTGCACGATGTATTCAGGAAACATGAATGAAGACAAAGACAAACAGATCACTTTTGTTTGCACTGTCCTCAGCAGATGAACACCGTGGATGTGTTAACCACGATGGGGGCTATTCCCGCGGGCTTTAGGCCTTCCACGCTCTCCCAGCTGCTGGAGGAAGGTACGGTGTCTCTCAGCCTCTGCAGCCATGCTTGAAGGCTGATTTTTCTCTGGCAGCAAAAACAAGTTGAGGAAGATGCCAAATCTCAGTTCTCTTTGGAGAACATCTTACCCTTGTCCCTCTTTGTGACCATGAGCAAGGACTCCAATCCTATTAGTGGCCAGTCTGTTTATCTGTGTTCTGGGCTCCAGCCTTTTCCTTGTTTCTTTTTTTTTTTTTTATATACTTTTTTAGCTGTAGATGGACATAATGTCTTTATTTTATTGCTTTGTATGTGGTGCTGAGGATCGAACCCAGGGCCTCACGCATGCGAGGCAAGTGCTCTACTGCTGAGCTACAATCCCAGCCCTCCTTGTTTCTTTAATCGTCAGCCCTTTTCTGTATCTCTAGCCTGCCCTCCCTCCCTTCCCCTGCTGGCCCACTCCCACACTAGTGTGTGCAGCGCACCTGGTGCCGCTGCCTGTAGGAACCAGCCCCTTCCCCTCACCTGGTGCCACGGCCTGTAGGAACCAGCCTCCCTTCCCCTGCTCCTCTTTACAGCAGAGACTTTCCTAGAGGTTTTCCAGCGGGGTTTCTGATTTTCTTATTCATTCCTGGATTTTTTGGTACTTAGCAATTTTTGTCTATAAGCTCATTTTACAGGGACTCATAAGGGGCAGGCTGGCTCCTGTGTGCTTGCGCAGTGAGTTGTGGGTGGAAAGGCTGCTTCAAGGTTGCTACTGCTGGGAAGGTTCTTCCTGGTCCTCCTGAAAATGGCTGCCCCTCCACCTACATAGAGAAGCCTGCTCTGGCAGCGCAGGTGCCCTCCCATCTACTTGAGTGCCCGCACTGGCTCTCGTGTTGTGCGGTTATTTGTTCTTTGCTTCCCTCACTCAGCCGGGAGCCAGTGAGGATGGGCACGTCTCTCTCTGACTCACTGCTCTATTTCTAGCTCCTGGCAGAGCTCATGGCACAGGCAGGGACTCAAAAATGATTTCTTAAACAAATAAGTGATTTTACAATAAGTGTTATTCATGATAAATTATAGAAGAGGAGTATAAAAATGTTTTTGTGTTAAGAAGCAAAACTAGGGGTTGGGGTTGTGGCTCAGTGGTAGAGTGCTTGCATAGCACATGTGAGGCACTGGGTTCGATCTTCAGCACTACAGAGGAGTAAATAAAGATATGTCCATCTACAAGTAAAAATATATATAATTTAAAAAAGCAAAACTAATGGTTATGCATTTTTTCTAAAATCTCTAAAAAATGCTTACAAATTTCTGCATTTTACAGAAATATTTGAATAAATTATCATGCGGCATGTTAGTGGCCTAAACTCTTTAAGATCTTCCTTAAAACTGTCTTAAGGTGGTCTTTTCTCAGCTTTTATCTTTAAATTTTGAACATGATTCTATCTTGGGACCTCTGTCTTGGAAAGCAAGTTGCTAGTAAGCCCCTTGGTGTTTTGGAAATATGTTTCTAAATTTGTAGCATAATGTCATGAACTTGTGGTTTTGAATTTCATTTTCTTTTCCTAAGAAAATAAAGGAAAGCTATTTTTGCAGGGAATCAGTTTCGTGCCAGTTACTTCCTGCAGCCTGAGCTCACAGCGTCACAGCTGGCCTTCAGAGATCTGATGTGGGATACCAAAACAGGCACCGTGAGTACAGCGGCAGGCAGAGAGGCTGCAGCTTGTCCAGCTGGTGTCCTGGTGCTAGTGTATGTGTGACATAGAACGATGAGTGCACTACAGGAAAGGAAATGGCGCCATGCTCTAACTTTAGAACAGTGGCGTTTGCCGAGCTCAGGCAAAACTTGGACTTGGTGCCGTGACTGCCCGTCTTGTTCCTCTTGCCCGTTGCTCCCTCCTCCCATTGCTACAGAGGACGTAACACTGGGTTCTGTAGCCATGGTTCTGTACCTCAGCGTCTTCGTCTGTGAGCCTGGGATGACGACACTTCTGACAGAGTGGCTGTGTGAATGCACGAAGGCTTCCACAGTGCCAAGATGAGAACGCAGCAGTGTTGGCCAGGCTGTGCTTTGGATGAGTGCCCCAAGGCCCGAGTGGCAAAGGCTTGTTGCCAGCCTGGGTGCTCCTGGGAGGCTGGGGGACCTAGAGCTGGGGCCTAGTGGAGGAAGTTCCATTGCTGGGCCATGCCTGTGAAGGGGTCTTGGGACCCCAGCCCCTTCCTCTCTCCCATTTGCTTCCTGACTGCCATAAGGTGACACATCCCTCTACCGTGTGCTCCCTGCCCTGATGCCCTGTCTCGCCACTGGCCCAAAAACAGTGGAGCCAAGCGTCCGTGGACTGAAACCAACAGCTAAATGAACTTTCCTCTTTTCAAGTTGATTATCTCAGATCTCACTTTGGCAACGGAAAGCCCACTGACATGGCTGCTGCTATCACCATCAGTAGGAGTGGTAGTAACATTTTAGTTAAGCAGGAATGAAGAAGTCAGCGTAACTTCATGATTACACGTTTTGGATACCACTAAGAATAAAAGGTTCTTGCTATCCCAGTATTTGAAGTAGAATATGCTCTTGATCTTTAATTGTACTTCATATCTGTATATAACAGATATAAACTGCATTGGAGTACATCACTCACTTCCTGTTCACCTTTGACTTTTTCTCCCTCCTTTCCCCACAGCCTCAAGGGGACAGTAAAGAGACTGGGTGGTCAGGGGTGGTGGGGAGGGTGGTGCAGAACTTGGTGCCCTTTTCCCTCTAAACCCAGGCATCCGCTAGAACCTTCTTAGTATTAAGTGCTGTATTGCAAATCAGCAGAGGTGGGCTGCTTGGTGTACTAGTGTTGCAACGGATCACAGTTAATGTTATGAACTTGGGCCCAGAGAACTAAAAATTCAGCTCTCATTACTTAAAAAAAAGGTGACAGATTATTAGATATTGTCTTATCTTTTGCAAAAATGTAGTTTATTTAGACTCATGAGCACAAAGCAAAATGTGAAGTTTAGCTAATTGAAGCTGTTATTACAAAATAAAAAGAACGGAATGCCAATTATTTATTCATAATCTGACCTTTACCCATGAAACAGATTTGAACAATCCCATCAAACATCACATTCTATGTCAAAGCATCTAAGACACCAAGGAGGAGATAGCTGAATCATATTAATGCCAGGCGTCCTGGTTGTCATGCCGGGGTGACCGTCTACACTTCCACCCATTGTGTAGGAATGAGCCTGGAGACTGGAATGCAGTGATTCTAGAGTCAGGTCATATATTTAACCTGATAGTACTAACTAGTCTTTTCATTGCAGTTTTTAAGTAGTTAAGAAAAAATACAAAGATTTCAAATATAATATTATGCAAAAATTTCCTGAAATCACTGGTTTTGATTTTAAGTGAACAGAGTATTGAAACCCTGTGCATGTGTGTCCATGTAAAAGATTTCCTTTTTGTATTCTATGTATATTTTCTTAAGTTGTAGTTTACAAATGATGCTTTGGAAATGGATTTGTATTACTATTAATAGTTTTTTGTATTCTTCTTTCAGATTAGGTCAAGGCCAAGTCGTGTTTCCTTGATCCTCACCCTGTGGAGCTGTAAGATGATTCCTCTCCCAGGAACGAGCATCCAGGTTCTCAGCAGACATGTCCGCCTCTGTCTGTTTGATGGTCATAAGGTGAGCTTACTGAGAGCTAAGCCATCTCACACCAGGATGACGAAAAAGCACTTCTGTGATGCCACGTATTAAATATGTAGTGCACCGTGCATGTAAGTATGTGGTAATGCAGCCACACCGTTCTGATGACCAGGTTAACCCCAGCTCTTTCAATTGCTAAGAGTGTGATGTTCATACATCACAGTTAACCCATCTGGGCCTTAGATTTCTTCACCCACAAAAGGTACTGGTGCCTGTCTTCTAATGTTGCGGGCAGTTCAGGTCAAAGTATAGAGCATTGCATTTTTGAAAATGCAAGGTATATCCAGCTCCCCTGTCAAGGTATGGAGCATCGCCATCTCCCGCAAGATCTCCTGGTGTCTTTTCTGCTCAGCTCTTCCCTAATTCCTAAGATACTATTTTTTACCTGATACCAAATGAAAGTCCGAATGACTTCTAAAATATATCTTTCCTGAGATGCAGTTTAAATGGTGCCTATGTAGACATTTGTAGCCTTAAGTGCATATGCTAGAAAGAGGAAAGGTTTAAAGTCCGTGATCTAAGCTGTGAACTTAGGAGACAAGAAATAGAAGAGTGAGTAAAAGCTAAAGAAAGTAGAAAGGAGGAAATAACAAAGAGTAGAAATTAACAAAATAGAAAACATGAACAAAAGGGAAAATAAGTAGAGATAAAAGTTGATTCTGTGAAGAGATTAATAAAATTGAAAGATGCCCAGCAAGACTGACCAAGATATTTTAAAAAGAGCAAAAGAAGCCAGGTGCAGTGACGCACGCCTGTAATCCCAGCACTTTGGGAGGCTGAGACAGGAGAATCATGAGTTCAAAGCCAGCCTCAGCAACGGCGAGGCGCTCAGCAACTCAGTGAGACCCTGTCTCTACATAAAACACAAAATAGGGCTGGGGATGTGGCTCAGGGGTTGAGTGCCCCTGAGTTCAACCCCCAGTACCAAAATAAAGAGCAAAAGAAAACATCAATATCTCACATAGAAACAGAGACGTTGTCACTGATGCTACACACGCTGATGACAATAAGGTGTGTTATGAGGACGTTATGCCAGTCAATCTGACAACATCGGTGAATTTTATAAAAAACCATAGTTTACTGAAACTATAAGAAGACATAATAAGAAATAGAATATTTGAATTTCTCTTTTAAAGAAATTACAACTCTTAATTAAAAAAACTTCTGCGAAGAAAACTCCAAATCCATATGGCTTTACTCTAGTGACTTCTGCAAAAATTTAGGTAGAAATATTACCCAACTATGCGCACTCTTCCAAAGACTAGAAAGGGAGAAATTACTCCCTACCATATTTCATAAATCTAGGAAAAACATGATACCAAACAATAACATTACAATACCAACATCCTTCATAGACATAGAAACTAAAATCCTAAACAACACTCTCAAGTTGGATCTAGTGATTTATAGAAAGGACAACAGGTCATGGCCAGCTGGAGTTTCTCCCTGTATTCAGATGTACACACCTGTGCAGCCAGCATTTAATGTAAAATCAGTGATTGTATTTCATCATATTAATAGGGAAGAATAAAATCATGTGAACCTCTCAATAAACATAGAAAAAAGCATTGATAAATTCCAGTGCCCATTCATGAGTTTTAAAAAAATTCTCTACAAGCTAGAGATAGATGGGAACTTCCTCAAATTTGTAAAGAACAACAAGAAAAACCTAAATTAGTATCATCATACTTAACTGAAATATTGAATATTTTTTTCTCTAAGATCAGGAACAAGTCAAGGATGCTAAGAAATAAAAAGATAACTCATTTTTTTAAATGAGCAAAACCTCAAAAAGGCCCTTCAAAAAAGACATATAAAAAGATCCCTAACATGTAATAAATTATTAGGGGAATGTAAATTAAAATCACAGTGAGAGACCCACTTATATGCTCTGTACAAGAAGCCCAACTTAAATATAAGAGGTAGGTTAAGGAAGGAGGACAGGAAAAGATTTACTTATATGCTCTGTACAAGAAGCCCAACTTAAATATAAGAGGTAGGTTAAGGAAGGAGGACAGGAAAAGATTTACCATTCAAAAGATATTACTGTCAGGCTGGGAATGTGGCTCTATTATACAGTGTTTGCCTAGCATCTGCAAGGCCCTGGGTTCAACCCCCAGTGCAAAAAAAAAAAATTAATGTCAAACAAAGTAGATAGACACCCAATCACCCAATGTCAGAGCTTCCAAACACATGATCTAAAAACTGACGGAACTGAAAAATGAAATGGGCAAAGCCACAATTATAATTGGAAACTAAAACACTGTTCTCAGGACATAGAAGCAGACAGAAGATTAGGAAGGATACTGATCAACATGGACAACTGAGGTAGAATCAGTATTTGAACAGCACTTCGTCTCCAAATAGTAAGATGCACATTCTTGTAAGTGCATTTGGAATATTCACCAAACTGCATGGATGGCCCTGGGTCAGAAAATACACTCAAACAAATTTAGAGGAATAGAAACCCATGCACTGTATGGCCTTTGTGCACGTGAAGTTAAGCTAGACATCAGTAACAGAAAGATGCATGGGGGAAAGGTCCTTAAATACATGGGGAAATTAACAGATTTCTAAATAATTGATGAGTTAAGAGGGACATTAGAAAATATTTTGTACTAGACAAAAAGTGGAAGTAAAACAAGCCATTTGGTCACTGTTAGCTAAAGCATAGTTAGAGGGGTTCACAGAGTGGATGAGTACCTTAGAAAGGACTCCTTGAATCCAGCGACAGAGCCGCCTCCTTGAGCTGAGGAGCAGGTGCCAGGCCTCAGCTGGGAAGTGCAGCTGGCTGAGGGCACAGCACAGGTAGAGGTCCTCTGGGGAGAGGACTCCAGTTGGGGAGCAGTGTGGCAGCCCGTGTAGAGGGGGATGAGGTGGGAAGTGTCTGAAAGGCGGCAGTATGAGCAGTGCTGTGTCTCCTAAAAACAGCGGAGGTCATTGAAGGAGGAGACATGATGACAGTTATGTTCTGGAAAGATCTCTGGTTCCAAAGAACAGATTAGAGGGCAGCCGGAGGGGCACAAGTGATCCATTGGAGGCGAGGCTGTGGCACAGCATGGCAAGCAAAGGACAGCAGGTATCATCTTCAAGAAGCAAAATCTGGATCCAGCTGGCTTAAGATTGACCCTGGCCCCGGCATATGCTGGACATGAGACCTTGACCTTGCTCTCGGTTTCCATGAGGAAAGATGGCTTGTACACACTTCCTAGGATCAGTGTGAGGAAATTGAGTTAATATGAGTAAAGCACTTAGAACAGCATGTGGAACGTAGTAAGTGCGACCTAGCGAGTGACGGTGACTGCAGATGAGGTAGAGATGCAGGAGGTGAGAGTCAACCAAATTGGTGGTGGGCTGAGTGTGGAGGGTGGAGGAAGAGCGGTGTGGAGCGTGGTGGTAGATGTCAGCCATCCACCCTGGACAGACCGCAACTGCGGTAACGTGCACGCAGGGAGGGAAGCCTGGAAGAGGACGGGGTTTGGAGTTGCCAAGGGAGTTTTTCCAGCATAGCAATTCTCGCCTGAATTTGGAGTAAGTCACCGAGATCCTCAGGGCTGCACTGTGCACAAAAGCACTGCCATAAACTCGCCAGTAGGTGTCACCAGTGACCAGGAAGAGAGGAATTGCCTTTCAGAGCTTTTTTTTTTCCTGTTCTCACATATGAGAACATAAAAACTAGAATTTTATTTTAATAACATAAAAATAATGGAATTCATTTTATATCCAGGTTCTAGAAGTTAATTTATGAAATTAATTTCTATCAGAATTCCAAATTGAGAAGTTTTAGATCATACTTAATAGTTATAAAAATGCCCCTGTTATTTGCTTCTTTAATAAATCTAGCTTAGTTACAAATGAAAAGCCCTGTTGTCAAGCCAGGACAGTGCTGCTTCCAGGACTGCCCCTCCCAGAACCACACTGTCCACGCTGGGCAGTTGGACCAACAGCAGCCGCTCACAGGCACTGGCCATGTCTAGGGAGGAGCCTTGGGCTCTGGGTCTGCTGCTTGCTTTTCTTTTCTTTCTTTTTTTTTTTTGGCACCAGGGATTGAACTCGGGTACTCGACCACTGCGCCACATCCCCAGCCCTATTTTGTGTTTTATGTAGAGACAGGGTCTTGCTGAGTTGCTTACCACCTCGCCATTGCTGAGGCTGGCTTTGAACTTGCCATCCTCCTGACTCAGCCTTCCAAAGTGCTGGGATTACAGGTGTGTGCCACTGTGCCTGGCTTGCTTTTCTTTCTTTCTTTTTTTTTAAACATTTATTTTTTAGTTGTAGGTGGACAACATATCTTTTTTTTTTTTAATGTGGTACTGAGGATCGAACCCAGTGCCTCACGCATACTAGGCGAGCACGCTACCACTGCGCCATAACCCCAGCCCCTCCGCTTGCTTTTCTTTTTATTTTATTTATGGTGCTAGGGATGGAGCCTCGGCTTTGTTTTGGTTTTCTCTTTGTTCCCTCTCTCTTTTGTCCTGTTCTTTTTTCCTGCCTTCTTGTGTGTTCTTGGACATTTCTTAGAACTCCATTCTGAATTCTTCGTGGTGTCTAGTGGGTCTCTCTGATGGCTTCCTGGATGCTTGCTCTAGGTGCCATTTACACACAATGGACCACAGTGACCAGAGGCAGCATTCCAGTTGAAGAGATGTGAAGAGACTGTTCCTCCCTTTAATGCTCTTCGTCCTCACTCATTTATAACTGCCTTACATATTTCTTCCACATACATTGAGAATCACATCACAGTCTTAGAATTTTGCTTCCAACATCAATTAAGAAAATATGTGTTTAATCACATCTTTACTGTTTCCATTGATCTTCCTTCCTAATGTTCCAAGATTCCTTCTTTTATCATGTCTTTTCTGTTTAGAGAATGCCTTCAACCATTCTTTTAGGGGAGATTGCTGGTGACACATTCTCTTAAACGATCTTTATCTGAGGATGTCTGTTTCCCCTCATTCCTAAAAGACCTTTTCATTAGATATGGAATTCCAAGTTGACAGTTCTTCTCATTTAGCGCTTGGCATATATGATGCTGTCTCCTCCTGGCCTGCATGGTTTCTGCTGGGAAACGCACTGCTGTTCAAGTCATTCCCCTAAGGTTATCATGGCTGTGGTTTCTCTCTTGCTGCCTTCAACGTATTTTTTTTCCCTCTTTAGTTTTTAGAACTTATGGTTTTCCTGACATAGATCCTCCTGGGTCTCCCCCGTTTAGAATTTGCTCAGCTTCTTAAATCTGTAGGTTTCTGTCTTTTGCCAAAGTTGGGGATTTTCAGTCGTTATTTCCTCTAGTCGTTATTTCCTTTTTAATTCCTCTCCTCTGGGGCTGTGATGGCACAAGTGTTAGGTCTTCTGTTTTAATCCCACAGGCTCCTGAGGTTCTGTCCTTTTTTCCTTCTTCTATTTTTCATCAGATTGTGTGCTTTCTTTTTTCTCATCTTTAAGTTTGTGGATCATTTTCTTTTTTCCATGCCACTGTTGAGTCTATCCAATTAGTTGTTGGTTTTGTTTTGCCTTTTATCTTAGTTTTTGTCTTTTTCAGTTCTAGAATTTCCATTTGGTTCTTTATGCCTTCCAGAGTCTCCTAACACCCCAAATATCCAGGAGTCAATGAAACAGCACACTCATCTTACTAAGAAGCCGAAAAACCCAAATGGAATAAGAAACAGACACCAGCACCGATTTCTTTGTTGAGATTTCCTAATTTCCCAAGACTCTGTAATTCTCTATTTTAGATTTAAATTTGTCCAGAGTTGCTTATTGAAGCATTTTTTGTTTGGCTGCTTTAAAATCCTCATCAGTTGATCCCTGCCTCTGGGTTGTCTCAGTGTTGGTGTTCCTTGGACATCTTTTCGTATGCAATTTGGATTTTCCTGCTTCTTAGTGAGATCAGTGTGCTATTTCATTGAGTCCTGGACATTTGTGGTCCTAGGAGACTCTGGATCTTATTTAAAGTTCTGCTTTAAAAAGCAGACCTCTGATCCCACACTGGCAGGGGAAGCTGAGTGCTCCTCTTTACAACCAGCTGACAGGGGAGGTCCAGGTTCCCCACTTGGCCTCAGTTCAACCTGGGAGGAAGGTGTGCCTCCTGGCTTCCCCTCCAGGCCTCCGCTGATGACACCCACTGTGTCCAGTCTTGTGGTCCCTAGCAAGGCCACCCTCCTACTCCACCCTCAACATCACATATGAACACAAGGTTGGTGAATTTCATTGTATTGAATTTTTCCTCAAAAAGAATGTAAGTTAAAAACTGAACTTTAGATAATAATCTGCATGCTAAAGTATTTGCAGGGAAGTTTAGTAATGTCTGTAAGTTTGCAGCCCATCAAGATATAGGGTGCCCTGACAGGAAGCTGATGGTGAGATGAAGCAGGTGTGGTAAAAAGTCAGTGGCAGGAGCAAGGTGAGGCTGCGGGAGCGTGCGCGGCAAGGGTCTCTTAACTTGTCCGGTTTGTTCAGCATGTTTCAATGACTAATCACCACCATGTGCTTTACCCTTAAAAACACAATTTAAATCCCTAAGTAGTCACTAAGAAATAATACATCAACCAGTATCATCTGTTTTGCCAGTGATAAGAGAAATAAAGGTAAACCTAAATCTCATGCTTAGCATCTTTCTTATCTTAGAATTCTAATAGGGATGTGGGAGACATTTAATTGAATTTGACCTCTGTAACATGTTTGGGATTGTTTTTAATTATTTTAAAAACTATTGTTAAACTGAGATATTTTATCTAAAATGAAAGTTAAATATTATGTGTTCCTTTGCAAGATGTCCATTTTGGCCATAACTTTCCAGAATTTGAACTCCTCTTGGCATAAAGTTTTGGCTCCCTTTTTTGGGGGGAGGGGGGTACCAGGGGTTGAACCCAGGAGCACTTAACCACTGAGCCATGTCCCCAGCCCTGCCACCGTGCCTGGTGAGTTTTGGGTCCTTTTGTGCTTCATTGCTTTATTTAAATCATGGGATGAACTTCTTGCATATAGTATTTTATTAGAGATTAAATTGCAGGTAGGATATAATTTATGAACCTAGAGGGTTTTTTTGGTTTTTTTGTTTTAATTGGAGACAGAGTCCTGCTGAATTGCGTAGGGCCTCACTAAGTTGCTAAGGCTGGCTTTGAACTCGTGATCCTCCTGCCTCAGTCTCCGGAGCTGCTGGGATTACAGGTGTGGGCTACAGTGCCTGAACCTAGAGATGTGCTAATGCTCTGGACCTAGAGATCTCGAAGGAAACTGTCACTGTGTGTGTGCCATTGGCATCGTCTGTGCCACAGACAGGGTCATGGGCTGCGTATGAAATGCTTGCCTGGGCTGGGCGCGGCAGGGCACGCCTGTCATCCCAGCACTGTGGGAGGCTGAGACAGGAGGATCTCGAGTTCAAAGCCAGCCTCAGCAATGGCGAGGCGCTAAGCAACTCAGTGAGACCCTGTCTCTACATAAAACACAAGATAGGGCTGGGGATGTGGCTCAGTGGTCGAGTGCCCCTGAGTTCAATCCCTGGTACCCCCACCCCCAAAAATGCTTTCCTGGGTCTAGCTCTTAAAAGGCCATTTCAACCTGAAATGTCACACAGTCTTCTAGCAAGCCTATCTCAGGTTGTAAGTATTTCACTCAATATGGTTTATTGCTGGCACAGGGGCGCAAGTCTGAATCCCTTTTATCAGTTCCTTCATTGTTTTATTAATAAGTATCAGAACACTTGTTTTACTAATTATTTCAAAAGGTAGATGCATACTGTCTTTGGTGTAAACGGAAACACAGGCATTACAGAACTGCATGAAATAAAGAATGGAAGCCCCCTCCTCTCCCTCTGCCCCACCCATATGGCCACTGTTAACTATCTGACACTCGGAAGGGGCAATGTTTCAAAGAACTTTCTTTTACAGTGTGATTTCAAATGGGAAACTCTTTCAGGTTCTGAGCAACATTCACACCGTGAGGGCCACGTGGCAACCCAGAAAGCCCAAAACCTGGACCTTTTCTCCCCAGGTAAGCAATCTGCTGAGTGCATGGGGTGAGAAACACCCTTCTTCCCTCCTGTGTTGACCTGTGTTCAACAGTTGAGACCTAAGCTGGGGCTGTCAAAGCGCAGTGTACTTAGCACAGAACACACCGGGCCAGATTTGAGCCTTTAGATTCTTGTGTGTTCTAGGAGGACTTTGATAGAGGTGACTCATGTATCTGAGTCACCAAAGTTATAATTCCAATGAATCATCCTATTCATTGGATTTCAGTGTTAGGAAATGACCATATGATGAAAAATTCAGACAAGAAGATAAAATTTAGGAAGTGAGGTGTTTTTCAAAAATGAAGTCTTCCAAGTGCACTAATGACAGTTGTGTTTTCTCCTGATAAAATCAAAGGGGACGCCTAGGGGACCAGTACACTCAGGACTGTCAGAACTGGGGTGAGATAGGGTTTTATACCACTGAGTCAGGATTGCATGGATGCTAGTGAATCAAAGATGTCTTTCTGTTCTTTTTATAATATGAATTGTAGTTCACCTATTTCTACCTCCTGGGTTTCATTACTGGAGTATTTACTTTACTCCCACAACTAACTCCCTTTGTTACTGCACCCAGAAACCCTTAATTACCCTTCCTCCTATTGCATCAAAAGATCTTAACACAAATGGAGGTTCAAGGAGAGGGCACGGGCTGTGGAGAGGCCCAGCCCCTCGCCGTGTGCAGGCAGCCTTGCTTGACTACAGCACAATGCCTGAAAGTGTGTGTGGCCTCCTGACCTCCCTGCCTCCATTGAGACTCACTGTGTGTGTTTGGGTTCATCACTTCACAGTCTGTGATTGCACAGCTGTGTGTGTGGCATCTTTAGAGTAGAATTTTCCAGTGCTTCCTCGGGATATAAAGACGATCTTTGGGAGAGATACCTAAGTGCTTGTTACCTTATCAAATGAACTTAAGCATCTGTTATGTGCCCACCATTCTTCCTAGGTACATGGGGGCTTATATGTTAGTAGGGAAGAGACACACCTGCAAATAATAATAGTACCCATGCTTACAATGCTCTCGTCATCTAGCCGTGCGCCGGGCCCTTGGGTCGCTGCTGTATTCAATCCTCAGAGTAGCTCTGTGGCGCAGGCACTATGGGAAACTGTTGCTTAAGCAGACGGAGGACATGGGGCTCCAGGCGCTTTGGGCAACACAGAGGAGGGAGGAGTTAATTCTAGTCCTTGGGCCTTGGGAGGTTTTGTAAAAGAAAACTAGACCTTTAAGGCTGGGTAGGATTTTATAGGCAAGAAAGGAGGATGTGGGGCTGAGGTTGTGGCTCAGTGGCAGAGCGCTTGCCTCGCATGTGTGAGGCACTGGGTTTGATCCTCAGCACCACATAAAAATAAATAAACAAAACAAAAACACTGTGTCCATGTATAACTAAAAAATTTTTTTTTAAAAAAAGGAAGATGTGCTGTCT
Source organism: Geosciurus inauris (assembly GCA_004024805.1). Lineage (NCBI taxonomy): Eukaryota > Metazoa > Chordata > Mammalia > Rodentia > Sciuridae > Geosciurus > Geosciurus inauris. The sequence continues at coordinate 53,795 of PVHX01010396.1, forward strand.
GGGGAGAGGGATGGAAGGAGCCCAAGGGAAGGGGACGTGTTCCAGGCAGGCCTCGGGAGAGCCCGGAGATGAGTATGCTCAGCCCTTCATCTCAGTTCTGTTTAAAATGAGCACCGATTGGCATGAAGGCCTTATAACGGCTGCCAGGTGGTCGTCAGCACCTTGGGGGCTGCTGGCACACACGTGGCGTGTTAGCCCTGCTCAAGGAGAAAGCAGGTGAAGGTGAAGGTGAGGATGTCCCCTTCAGCAGAGGAGCTCAGTGTTTTCATCAGATCAGAGATGGGGGTGGGTCAGTCTGCTGCTGTTGATTTCCCTAAGGGACCTTCGTGACAGTGAGGCACAGCCATGTACCTGGACAGGTGGACCGCCCCTCCCGCTCTGCACGTCAGCCAGTGACTCGTGTTTCTCTGTTGTTCCAGGTCACTGGCATCTTGCCGTGCTTGCTCCATGGCGACTGTTTTGTCAGGTCCAATTCTTCATCTCCAGACCTCGGGATATTATTTGAACTTGGAATTTCTTATATTCGCAATGTATGTCAGTCGGAAGATAACTGTCACTTTCTAATGTACCAGTTAAAAGGGAAGTGATGGGCTGGGTGCAGTGGTGCACGCCTGTGATCCCAGTGACTCGGGAGGCTGGGGCAGAAGGATGGCAAACTCAAGGCCAGCCTCAGCAGCTTAGAGAGGCCCCTAAGCAACTTAGTGAGACCCTGTCTCTAAATAAAAAATTAAAAGGGATGGAGATGTGGCTCAGTGGTTAAGCACCCCTGGGTTCAGTTCCCAGTACAAGAAAATTAAAAAAGGAGTGCCAGAGTGTGTCTGTATTGTAAGTGAAGTCCTAGAGGATTTCCATGTGACAGAATTTTCATCTCTTGAGGAGCGAGCTGGCAGTGATCATAATTTTTATGTAGCATAGCTTTCTCAGTGGCATTTAAGATGAAAGGGATCTGCTTACATTTATAGCATTAGTGAATGCCAGAGCTTTTAAAGAACAAAAATTCAAAACAGAAGGGGCTTTCAGAAAGTGGTAAGAAGTGCTGTGGCATTCCAGCCTAGGGACTGAGTGCACTGAGCCCTGCAGCCAACAGTTTCTTAGGAGACCTGGCACAGGGGTGATCTACACAGGGACCAGCAGGAGCCTGGTGTGACATAAACTACTCCAGCCAAGGCGTGGGATAAGGGAATCTCCACGTTCCCGTAGCAGCATCTGAAGGGTGGTGTACAAACCTGACCGCAGGTAGCCCAGAGCCACCACAGGTACACAGTGTACTGCATCATCCCATGTGCCTTTAGGACAAGGACACCCAGGCGAATCACAGATGAGTAAGAGCAGGAGAGGAGCAGGCCCCGAAGCCAGTCCCAGTGGCCTCTGGCAGTTGACAGTGGGGCAGACTTCCAGACGAAAAGGCCCTTGCGGGCTCAATTCCGCAGTCTACCCCAGGGAGACACAGCTTGCTGACCCAGAGAGCATGCACGTGACTCCAGGCCATGCCGCAGGAAGTCTGTAGCTCCTGAGGCACAGCAGCCACCTGTTGGCACATCATCAGTTTCAGAGATTTTCAAGAGAGATTTTGACAAAATGTGAGCGTCACTTGAAGTGCCATCTTGAACAATGGGACTCCGCTCTGTTTCATTTTATTTTCTGGTGCAGAGTGTTTAGCCCCATGGGAGAACACAGTTTTTGTTCCTTTCGGGGGACTTGGCATGTGCTCACAGCTTCACTCACTCAGATGTTGATTCTCAGACTTGTTTTATTTCTTAGTCGACTGGTGAGAGGGGAGAGCTGAGCTGTGGCTGGGCGTTTCTCAGGCTCTTCGATGCCAGTGGCGTTCCGACGCCAACAAAGTAAGTGGGCTGTGTATTCCTAACAATTTTGTCATTTTGTAGAAGTTCCTTTCTTAGGATTGAGGTACCTCAGGTTTGTTGTGTGGACATGTCGGGGGAGAGGGCTTCTGATGTTGATTTGAGTGTTGTATAAAGCAGTGTATGAAAGCCGCATGCACTCTCACCCTAGGGAGGAAAAAAAGACACATAGGACGTGTTCTGAAATATGCTTGCACTGGCTGGCTGCTGAGACTGTTCCCTATGGTACTGCCCATTCCACCATACTGACAACAGTGCAAAAGCTAAGTCCAGGGCCCCCACATCCTCTGTGACTCTCTGCAGGACATTGAACTTATATTGTCAATCCCGTAAGCAAAGTTAAACCTTAAGAACAAAAGGCAGGCTATAAGCAAATATTGTCATGCATGCTGCAAAGTTAGAATGTCATTAGCCCTAACATAAAAAGAGCCCTTGAAAATTAATAAGTAAAGTATCATCTGAATTTTTATTTATTTGTTGGCTCCAGGGATCAAACTCAGGGGTGCCTAACCACTGAGCCACATCTTCAGCCCTTGTTATTTTCTCTTTTGAGACAGGATTCACTGAGTTGCCTAGGGCTTCACTAAGTTGCTGAGGCTGGCTTTGAACTTGTAATGTTCCTGCCTCAGCCTCTCCATTTCACTGGGATTGCAGGTGTTGCCACCATGCCTGGCTCGTGTGAATTTTTAAATAGGGAAAAGTAAAGATCTAAGTCTAAGATATAAACAAGATATTCGCAGAGAAGTACAAATGGACAGACAGGAGGGGGGATGGTGCTCAAGATCCTCAATTTGTCATTACGAAACTCAGGGTGCTGGGCCCAACTCCGCCTGTGTAACAGAGACCATAATGTCTGAATTCCCCCAATTTAATCTGGGGGAATAATTCCTATCCCACAAGCCCCTGGTGAGGATTGATTTGGATAACAGACCCCACATAGCCTCCTTATCACTGGGCAGATGTGCAAGCTCTGACCCCTAGTTGTCGGGAGTCATCCTAGCAGGGGGGAAGGGCACCCCTTTACCAGGGGTGGATGCAGAAACCCAGGTTTCTTGTGATGTTTTAAAAAATGTGCTCAGGGTTTTCAGTTATATTTAGAAGAAGAAATAAGGAAAAGTCCGTCACTCCACCTTGGCAAAGTGAGGTCCCAGCTATTTCTTACCGAGGTGGAGCTCAGTCGATACAGACACATTGTGGTGTGTATTGTAAGGCACAGTGAGTCACAGGGTGGGTGATGGAGTGCCGCGACTCCACCAGGGCGCCCATCTCAGGGCCAAGGAGTGTGAGGGTGGTTGGGTCTGGGCACCTGTGCTCAGGCCTTGCCTTTGAGGAGCCGAATCGGGAGGGGACCACAGGGATAACGGGGTCCTGACTTCCGACCTCTGCTCCAGCAGTCGGTGACTCCACAAGAGAAGCATGGGTTACTTTGAAATTCACTGTATTTACGTCTTTGTTTGCATTGGCATAGAAAAAGGCAAAATTTGACTTAATTTATTGAAATCTTGATACTGATGACCTTAAAATCAGTAAAAGACATCATGAGATTTTAAAAGAAAAGGAAAAGACAGGGGACTTACTGAACTAGCAGGGAGGGATGGGGAGTAATTTTTCACTTTTCATTTATCATTTCTATGCCATTCCAACATTTTACAACAATCTACATGTTAACTCTTTTATTTTAAAAATTACAGAAATTCATAATGGCTTTCTTTCAAATATTGATTCAACACATTTAAAAACAGTCATTACTTGCTATTAACAAAAGTCCATAAAGTCAAAACTTCTTAATAACAAAAAGGAGTCTCATTTTCATGTAGAGAAATACATTTTCTGTGTGGATGCTTGGGACAGAGTCTGTTTGCCAAGATGACATCCATGGAAGGGTCAACACTGTCGTTCTCGTTTACCAACGAGGCATAAATAGAGTGAATATATTTGTGCTAGAAGAATATTTCCCTTCTGCCTCAGGTGTGCAGCCATCGTCATGTGTTGCTCTTTCACAGAACTCACGAGCTCTTCTTGAATGGCGGCACGCCTTACGAGAAAGGTGTTGACGTGGACCCTTCAGTGTGCAGAAGAGGTACTGCTCTCACGGGCGGCCTTTGTGTCGGTCAGCTTTCTGTCATGTGACAACCCACCCGAGATGATCCACTTCAGCAGAGGGATGTTCACTGTGGCTCATAGTCTCCAGCCACGACCGCTCGGCCCTATGATCAGGGTGGGAAAACACGGCAGGGAGGCCCATTCACCTCGTGGTCGCCAGGACTCAGGAGGGTCCCAGTGTCCTCTTCCACTGACCAGTGTCCCGATTTCCTCCCACGAGGCCCCATCTCTTAAAGGTCCCACCAACCTCCTCCCTTAGTGCCAAGCCTGTGACGGTGGGCCTTTGGGGAACACTTCAGATCCAAACCATGGCACCTCCTTTTCCTTAAAGATGAAACAAATGGCAGGTACTTCAGAGAAGGTAGCTGTGTTCTAATAAGCATGACATTCTCTACTTGGGTTCACATCTTTTAAATGTGCCATTTGGTAATATCTAAATCATTTTTATGTAAGTGCTTATTATTTTGGTAGCACATACATGACTATAATGATGAAAATCATGAGAAATGGGGTCCCTGCATGAGCTCTGTTGCTGACGCTGAGCTGACATTGTGGCAGATACCAAATGAGTAGAGCCAGCTGCTTCGCAGATTGTCCCTCTCAGGGTCAAGGGGTGTGGACATTTGAAATCGTGATATGCACGTCATGTCACCCTCCAGAAAGACAGAGCACCGTTCAGTGTGTTCATTGGCCAGGAGACATGCTAGAGAACGGGAAGTGGAGGGCAGGACAGATGTGCTCTTGCCCTGTGGAGCCACAGGCCTGACGGGTTTGGAGCACCTCTCCCACACCTCAGCCCTCCCTGTCCTTGGGCAGTGATCCAGGACACTGACCACAGCTGCTGCCCTCATGTGCAGGCTCTTGCCTTCTTGAATGAGTTAGGGGTCTGGGGTGCAGCTGCTTCTCCCTTGAGCCAAATGTGCCCCTTAAACTCCTTTTGCCCTGCATGCTGCTCAACTGCTCGAGTGGCCAGGTGAGTGCCCTAGGAGGGCCCAGATTACCCTCATGGCCTGTCCCTCCCTGTTAGCCCACAGAGGTGTGTGGGGGCAATCCTCCTGCCGTGTAGGTCAGCACCACCAATTGTGTAGTCTCATGAAGTACTTCTTATTAACCCCTGGCCCAAGCATTGACAGTTTTAGGTTTATTTTCTGTTTTTGTAGCACAAGGCAGTGTTTTCCAGCAGATGATGACCATGCGGAGGCAGCCTCAACTCCTGGTAAAACTGAGGTCTCTCAACAGAAGGTCTCGGAGCATGCTCAGGTGGGTCCCTGCTTCCTTGTGCAGTGCCCGCGGGCACTCGGCCCCAGGCCGCCTCTGCCTTGGGCTCCCCCTGTTTGGTCGTCTCTCATCTGTTTCTTTTTTCCTCATTGATTTTTTTTTTCTTTGCCAAAGAGCAGTAGGGAAATAGAAAAATAATAAAGCTTAGGATCACTCATTCTTCTCTTCACCACTTAGCTCAAGTGATAGATTTGGTAATAAATCATTCAGCTGCTTTTGAATAAATGGGACTGACCAGTGCTTGGGCCTATCCTTAGGGAACTTTTCTTTTCTGTAAAGTTCATTCCTTTTGGTTTTACATAACAGTAGAGTGTATTTTGACACATCATACGTACTTTGCAGTATAACTCCCATTCTTGTGCTTGTACATGGTATAGTTATGCTGGTCACATATTCATATATGAACATAGGAAAGTTATGTCTGATTCATTCTACTGTCTTTCCTATTCCCACCTGCCTCCCTTCCCTTCATTCCTCTTGTCTAATCCACTGAACTGCTCTTCTTTCCCCCAACCCCTTTATTGTGTGTTAGCATCCACATATCCAAGAGAACATGGCCTTTGGTTTTTGGGGATTGGCTTATTTTGCTGAGCATGATAATTCTCCAGCTCCATCCATTTACCAGCAAATGCTGTAATTTCATTCTTCTTTAAGGCTGGGTAATATTCCATTGTGTGTATGTACCACAATTTCTTTATTCATTCTTTTTTTTTTTTTGGTACTGGAGATCGAACCCAAGGGCACTTGACCACTGAGCCACATCCCCAGCCCTGTTTTGTGTTTTATGTAGAGACAGGGTCTCACTGAGTTGCTTAGCGCCTCACCATTGCTGAGGCTGGCTTTGAACTTGCGATTCTCCTGTCTCAGCCTCCCTAAGTGCTGGGATTACAGGTGGTGTGTAGACTTTTGACTCTGATGTCTTTGACCATGATACATCCGAGGTTCGTCCATGCTGTTGCCTGTGTTAGTAATTTGTTCCTGTTCATTCTAAATGATATTCTGTTGCATTTGATGGATATGCCACAGGGTGTTTATCATGCTCTAGTTGATGGCCATTTGGATTTTTCTAGGTTTGGGTAATTAGGAACAAAGCTGCTCTAAATATTTGCATACATGTTTTGTGCATGTGTGGACTGAGTCTACATCTCGGGTAGAAATACCAAGCAGTGGGTTTGCTGGGGCATCTGGTGTTGGTTTGACTTTATAGAAACTGCCAGACAGCTTCCCCGAATGCCTGTGCCATTGACCCTCTCACCGCAGTGTACAGGGTTTCAGTGACTCCGTGTCCTTGGCAGCACCTGGTATGATTAGTTTTCCTGTTTGGGCCGATTTAGAAAGTGCAGAGCAGCTTCTCATCATGGTTTCATCTGCCTTTCCCGGGGAGCTTTAGTTCACGTTTATACTGCCTGGCACCCCGGAACACAGTAGTATTGGCTGTAATCATTTACATTATGATCATTTTATATACAAATAAATGTCAGTACACCGGGTAGATGGTGCTGTATCATAAAATCTGTTCAGATGACAAGGCTTGATACAGCTGGTGGGACTGAGGGATTTAAAACAGGCTCTGGCCCACTGGAGGGATGTGCCCATAGGAGGATGTAGAGGTGAGGGCCTTCCGCCCAGGTCACCAGGGGACACAGGCGGTGGAGCACAGCAGGGGCACAGCAGCAAGAAGCAGGGAAAGTAGACTTGGCCTCTGAGCGGTGGCTTCCGCTCTGGATCAGCCTTGCTTCAGATACCCCTGTTGTCATCTCCAGAGCGGACGTGTGTCTGTCGTTGTCCGTGGATGCTACACCTTTCGGTAACTGTTAATAATGTGCTGCTGGGGATTAGTCACTCCTGCTTTTTCTCCCCCCGCCCCTTTCCTGGATATTTGTAGCTTTTTTTTGGCTAATCTTTACTCGGAAAATTGTTTTTCCCCCCAGTGAGAAAAAAAGCAGCACAGTAGCCGCCTTTGTTAGGGAAGCAGGTCCTGTCGGGTCCCATTCCTCCTGCTGCAGCTGCTGGCCGCTCCTCTGGGGCGAAGCCTCGGGGCCCAGGGCTCGCCCACGCAGCTGTCCAGCGCGGCTCTTCCTGCTGCTTCTGTGGCTCCAAATACCAGTTTTTGAATCCCTTTTACCACGTCAAGGTCAAGTCTGACTGTGGTGCAGAGGTCGGACGGCACCCGTTCTTGTGAAACCGGGAACACTTCTGTGTGCTGGGTTACTAAGAAGGGTCCTGGGTCCTTGCCCCCCAGACCTCGGGGACTGAGTTTTTTGCTAGAGTGTAGCGCACAGCGGGCACCTGAGACCTTGGTGCCCAGCATGCTTCTCAGGAGCCCTGTTCCTGCTGCCCCCGGCCTCTCCTGCCTTCCTGCCTGCCTTCCTCTCAGAGCCCAGGCCTGAGGGCTGTCCTGGAGTTGCCACCACGTGTGGCATGACCCTGCAGTGTGCACTCCTGGTGGTGCTGACAGTGGGCTGGGGCACCTGCTGGTGTGACCCGGGGACAGGCTGGCTCACAAACAGCAGGCCATGGGCAGGGAAGCCACAGCCCCTGGTCCATGGGCTGTGGTGTGAGGGCTGTGCCGCAGGTCAGGTGAGGGGCTGGGTGTGAGCTTCAGGACATGGCTGCTCTGCCTGTGCGCTCTGGAGGGGCAGAGGCAGGACTGATCCATCTGGGCATCCTCACCACACATCCTGCCACCCTCAGAGAGGGGGAGAAGCGAGGGTGGCACCAGCAGCCCTCTCCTCTCCTCCAAGGTGCACCCACCTCCAGCCACCACCCCAGTCCACCCTGCTCACCAGCTTCCCCTTGGCTCAGCCATGCTTCTCCGCTCAAAGGAGAAAGGAGGGGTGCTTTCCATGATGCCAGGGAGCACAGAACAGTGGAGGCAGCCCAAGGCAAGAAGCCCAGTGTCTGTCTCAGAGCCTATGGGCCCCCGCAGGTTCCCAGCCCTCACCCAGCCAGGAGCCTTACAAGAGTGTATCCTATGGTGTCAGGAGACTTGAAATGCAGGTTAAGCAGGGCAGACCCCTCCTCCACGGAGACAGCTGTGGGGTCCTGCACGAGGGGCTTAGCAGACTGTTCCGGGCTCTGGCTGTGCTGGGCAGGGGGCATTCAGCTTCCCCAAGCTTTGGCTTTCTCATTCTGGAGCTGTTCCAGATCTCACCGGTGGCCTGTAGTCATTTAACCTTCTCTCAGGGTTAATTTAGAGTTTCCTTTCTCATTCTGGAGCTGTTTTACAAAGGGTTCACTTTGATGTGATCGGCTTCTCAGCCCCTGAAGGGAGGAGAACCTCCAAACGTAGGCTCAGTTCTGAGCGCCTAGAAGCCTGTAGAAGTGAGCTGTGCGCATGTATGCACGCCTTTGCTATCAGTTGACTTTGCTTTACCTTTTTTTTTGGGGGGGGGGGGTTACTGGGAATTGAACTCAGGGGCACTCGACCACTGAGCCACATCCCCAGCCCTATTTTGTGTTTTATGTAGAGACAGGGTCTCACTGAGTTGCTTAGTGCCTCGCCGTTGCTGAGGCTGGCTTTGAACTCGCGGTTCTCCTGTCTCAGCCTCTGCTTTACCTTTTTGATGCATTCTTTTTCTCTCTTTAATCCTGTTATATTATTGCTAAAAATAAATAGGTGTGGCCCGCCTGATTCCTGTTCATCCCATTCATAGTGCCTCTGCCACCAGAGACTGTTGGACTCTGTGAGGTCAGAGAAGCTATGCTCTTTCTTCTTCAACCCAGATAACCTTTAGTAGCACAGAACTTTCTGGCCATCTTGGGTTTGGAAAAATCAGAAAGTTTCTCTAAAGGAATTTTCTTAAAAAGGTAAGCAGCATTGCCTCATGGAGTGGGTAGGTGCCGGAAGGAAAGGCGTGCCCGCGCTGTGGGAGTACCGGAGCCTGCCAGACGGAGGAAGCAGGGAGGAGCAAAGGAGAGAGCAGCGAGAAGGAAAGAAGGAAGGAAGGAAGGCTCCGCCCTTCCCTAGCACAGTCAATGACTGTTGTTCAGCAGGAGCCTGAGTTGGGGTGTGCAGCTGGCACATGGGCCATGTGGGCCGGGGCCACAGGCGGGGTGTAGGAAGCAGCCCGTGGAATCACAGGATGACCACTGGGTGCACATGGGGTACTGAGGCAGCTGAGTGGCTGCTGCAGCCCATCTGTGACTCCTAGGTCAGAAGTAGTCAGAGTTGGAACACCAGAGGCTTTGAAAAGAGAGCTCCTGACTGCTCATGCGTGGTGGATGGAGGCGTGGAGTGCTGGAGGAGGGCCGCCCAGCATGCCTCGATGCTTCCAGAAACCCAGGAGCTAGACAGTGGGCCAAGTGCTTCTCCAGTTCCCAGGGAGCCCGTCACCATGGAGCCCCTCGCTCTCACTGTTCTCTTCCAACCAGCTGGAAGCCTGAACAGGGCCTCTAGGATGGTTGTTCTAAAGTTCTCTAGAGTTAAGATAAAGGATTAATTAATAAAAATTAAGATCCCTTTTATAACTTCTGGGTTATGAGTATAAAAATGAGTCTCTTATAGAAAGTATATAGTTAGATCTGGTTTTTCTATATATCTTTGAATTGGGGATTTTAATCTATTACATTTAAAGTAATTGCTGATGGGCTAGGGAGGTACCTCAGTGGTGGAGCACGTGCCCCGTGTGTGCGAGGCCCTGGGTTCCGTCCCCAGCAGCACCAGATAAATAAACAAAGTAAGAGCAGATGGCGGAGGCCTTGCTCTTGGCAGTTGTTGTTTGCTGGGTGTCTTGGAGTTTGTGTCCTTCATTTCCTCCCTGCTTCCCTGTGTTTAAGTGATCTTGGTAGTGACGCATTTAGATTCCCTTTCCCTTTTGTGTATATTCTGGAGATACTCTCTTTGTGGTTACCATGGGGCCTGTGTACCATATCCTAAAGTTATAACAACCTGTTTTAAACCGATGCCAGCTGATCTTCAGTACCGCCTCTCGTCTGCAGAGTCCTTTCTCCATCTCAGGCCCTGCCCCCGGCCTTCCACACAGGCCCCTTTTAACCTTCTAGTTCCTTGAAACGCGGGTAGCACTCCTCAGTTCCACAGAGAGGAAACGAGGAAACGAAAGCACAAGGAGAGCAGTTAATCAGTCCACCCTCAGGAAGCAGCCAAGTCAGGATCCCCTCCCCGGGCGTGGCACTACATGCCCTTGTCACAGCTTGCAGCTCCCTAATCCCCTTCTCTCCAAAACACGAAATTGATGACTTTTTATTTGACATTTGACGTGGGCGTGTGTGCTAAAGTGGAATCACAAGCATGCAACTCGAGCTGAGATTCCAAAGTGGTCACCTAAAATACAAGTCATCTGGAGTTCAAGGTGGCCAGCGTGGAGCGTTAGGCTGTTAAAATGTTCCCAGTAATGAAGCAAAACTTGCACCTGCTCATTAAAGTAATTTCAGTAAAAAGCACTGTAGGTTGGCCGTAGGGGGCTGTATTTAATGAATCCATTCTTCTCCTGAAATAGCCTACTGCCAGAAACACTGATTGGAGGCATGTGCTACATTCACCTGCTGGTGTTTTACCGACAAATTCTTGGAGATGTGCTCCTCAAGGACAGAGTGAGCCTGCAGAGTGCTGGTAAGGGGCCTGCGTGGTTTCCTTGGGCGTCTGTGCTGTGTGCTCTGAGTGTTGTGACCTGTGCCACCCTCTGTCTTCTGCCTGTAAACGTGACATTGGGAACACGATATTAGAAGAGCGCCGTGCCACTCCTTTGTGACATTCCTTCAGAACCTTGAGCTTCGTGAGCTCAAGGGCACGTACATTCTTTCACATGTTCTCATTTTCATAATTTAAATTCTAGAAGTTTGAGAAACTAAAACACAGATGCAGTCATTTTTCCTCTTTCTTTCTGTCTCTGAATAATCTGCTTTTGCTCCACGTGTTCTTCCCCCCATCTTTAGGGAAGAAACCAGAATCACCCCAAATAATGCATGAAGTGTGCCAGTGGATTAAAAACCAGCGCATCCACAAGGAGTGTTGCAGTGTTCTGTGCACTGTTTTTACTCTTACAGCTTCTTTAAGTTTGAATTCTTTCAAAGTCTAATGTTAAAACATAATTTTAGGAAATCAGCAAGTTTCCTATATGAGTGGATTTTCAAAGAGAGAGAAATGTTACAAGAATTGCCTCTAAAAAGACAAACAGTTTAATTTTATTAGATAGCCTTTGAACTCAAAAAATGACTAAGCAGATATGTCCTGTCTGCCGTGTGCCAATCATGGTGCTGGGCCCACGGATGAGTGAAGGGCCATGGCTGTCCCTCCCCTGTTGAGCAGCAGACCTCAAACACAAAAGTACACGAGTGAGCCTCTCCACCTGCAAAGAAGTGCTCCGGAGGAAACAGAGAACACAAACAGGGGTCCCTTCTGGGTAGAGGGGCAGCGTATCTGGAGGCCCGGGTAGGAAAGCAAGCAGCTCGAGATAGAGGGATGTGAAGGGACTGAGAGTGAAAGGACAGTCCCGACCCCTGGGGCCAGGAGTGATCCTGGTTAGACAGAGGTCCTCACTCGGGGACTTACCACCTGGGCACCAGGCAACTCAAAGTCAGCAGCCATTTTTAAGGAGTGCCATACTGTACGGGAGGATCCTTTAACTGCCACTTGTTACTGAGTTTATCTTAATGATTCTAGAAAAACTTCATGAGTGACACGACTTTTTTCCATACTAGGGATTGAACACAGATGTGCTCTACCACTGAGCCACATCCCCAGCCCTTTTTATTTTTTATTTGGAGACAGGGTCTTGCTAAATTTCCTAGAGCCTTGCTAAATTGCCGAGGCTGGCTTTGAACTTGTGGGCCTCCTGCCTCAGCCTCCCAGGTTGCTGGGATTACAGACGTGTGCCACGGCGCCCAGCATGACAGGACTTCTTAAAGAGAATGAGGCTTATCCTCTATCTGTATACAATGAATCCAATTGCACTCTGTTATCATGTAAGCCTAAAATAATAATAATAATAATAATAATAATAATAATTTAGTATAAAATACTAAATACAAGAATGAAATCTACCAAAAAAAAAGAATAAGAAGAAAACATAAAAAAAAGAGAATGAGGTTTATTAGTTCCTCCTGTAGGTAAGAAGATCAGTCAGGATTATTGACTTAATTTGATCATCAGAATAAGCATAATAAGATCAGGAGGAAGGATTTTTCTCTACTGAGGACACAAAATTGTAGAGTAGATTGCCCTAGCCCTTTCAGAAGCACCTGCTCTGTGTCTCCTTCGGAATGCAAGTGTCGCTGTGTGATGGGGTCGTGGAGGGCGCCTCCTGTATGAATGGGCCTTGGTATCCTTTAGAAGAGCTCTGCAAAGGGCACTGGCCTTCCCTGCCCTCCTGCCTTCCCCCATTTGGCCACAGCATTCTTCCTCTTCAGAGGAATGGCAGGAAGAAACCCTCACCAGATTTCCAATGCTGCTGCCTTGATGGCGGGCCTCCACTACAGAGCTGTCGGAGGTAGCCTTCTGTCGTTCACCAAGCTCAGGCACCCTGCACCGCAGCGCAGTGACCCAGCACCTCATTGCTAGAGTGCTTCTTCGTGCCATTCGTATTGTGGACTACCAGGACTCTCCTACATGTCTATAGGCATGTGGCCAGACTCCCCAGTCCCTGGATCCTTCCAGCTTCATCCACCACCACCCAGCGACTCTGACACAGCCTGGGTCCTTCCCGAGGGCTGGTGGGCTGGAGTCAGGCCTGAGCGACAGGCTTCCCCTCGTGTCCCTGGCATTACCTGGCTACTGCCCCACCTCTAAGAGCAAGGCTACCTAATTGGAAGATCCTTTTGCCACACCACCGCCATAGGAGGGACAGATGAAAATGTGCAAGGAACCCCAGGAGGAAGAAGTAGACTCCCCAGCCTCACTGTTGAGAGCCTCTGGACTCCTCACCCTGGCAAGAATCACTTCAGAACCCCTGAAATGGGACAGGGCAGTGAGGGTGTCGGGGACAGCGTCAGGCCCTCCTAGAGGTTGAAGTCTGGCCATTGTTAACAAGAAGTCATTTGGCACGATAATTTTAATCTGAATATTGTTGTATTTTTCTAGGGCAGTGAAGTACATTGAATGGAGTTCACATCACACTCTCCCTGCTCTGTGTTTTTCAGATTTGATCAGTCACCCCATGTTGGCCACCTTCCCCCAGCTCCTGGAGCAGCCTGATGTGATGGACGCCCTCAGGGTGCGTAGATGCATGCTGAAGCACCTGCTGGCTTCTGCAAGCAGCTAAACCTGCTGTGTTTTTGTTTTGTTTTGTTTTTTGGGTTTTGGGGTTTTTTGGTACTGAGGATTGAACTCAGGGGCACTCTCCCACTGAGCCACATCCCCAGCCCTGTTTTGTGTTTTATGTAGAGACAGGGTCTCACTGAGTGGCTTAGCACCTCGCCATTGCTGAGGCTGGCTTTGAACTCGCGATTCTCCGGTCTCAGCCTCCCAAGCTGCTGGGCTTACAGGTGTGCACCACTGTGCCCGGCTTATTTTTTATTTTTTTAAAACAGCAGAATGCATTTTCATTCATAATTTTTGCACAATTTTTCGTTTCTCTGGCTGTACACAGGTAGAGTCACACCATTCGTGTCTTCATACATGTACCAAGAGTAATGATGTCCACCTCATTCCACCATCTTTCCTTCTCCCATGCACCCTCCCTTCCCCCTTCTCCCCTATTCCCTATCCAAAGTTCCTCCATTTCCCTCATGCTCCCTACAAACCCCAATATGGATCTGCAAATCAGAGAAAACATTCAGCCTTTGGTTTTTTGGGATTGGCTTACTTCTCTTAGCATGATATTCTCCAACTCCATCCATTTACTGCAAATGCCATAATTTTATTCTCTTTTATTTTTGAGTAATATTCCATTGTGTATATATACCACAGTTTCTTTATCCATTTATCTATTGAAGGGTGTCTAGGTTGGTTCCACAATTTAGCTATTATAAATTGTGCTGCTGTAAACATTGAAGTGGCTGCAGCATTGTAGTTTGCTGTTTTTAAGTCCTTTGGGTATAGACCAAGGAGTGGGATGGCTGGATCAAATGGTGGTTCCATTCCAAGTTTTCTAAGGAATCTCCATACTGCTTTCCAGATTGGTTGCACCAATTTGCAGTCCCACCAGCAATGTGTGAGTGTGCCTTTTCCTCTACATCCTCACCAACACATATTGTTGCTTGTATTCTTAATAACTGCCATTCTGACTGGCGTGAGATGAAATCTTAGAGTAGTTTTGATTTGCATTTCTCTAGTTGCTAGAGATGTTGAACATTTTTTCATGTGTCTGTTGATCAATTGTATATCATCTGAGAAGTGTCCGTTCAGCTCCTTAGCCCATGTATTGATTGGGCTGTTTGGGTTTTTTGGTGTTAAGTTTTTGAGTTCTTTATATATCCTGGAGATCAGTGCTCTATCTGATTTTATTTCTTGTGCTTTGGGAGTCTTGTTAAGGAAGTCAGGGCCTAATCCAACATGATGAAGATGTAGGCCTACTTTTTCCTCTATTAGACGCAGGTTCTCTGGTCTCAATCCTAGGTCCTTGATCCACTTTGAGTTGAATTTTGTGCATGGTGAGAGATAAGGGCTTAATTTCTTTTTGCTGCACATGGATTTCCGCTTTTCCCAGCACCATTTGTTGAAGAGGCTATCTTTTCTCCAGTGTGTTTTTGGCGCCTTTGTCTAGTGTGAGATAGCTGTGTTTAAGTGGGCTCGTCTCTGGGTCTTCTATTCTGCACCATTGGTCTCCGTGTCTATTTTGGTGCCAATACCATGCCTAAACATGCTGTGTTGGTGAGCTCTGTCACCTTGCTCTGTCACCTGCTCCGAGCTCTTGTTTGTCCCCTGGTAGGATGACGTGTACAGGGAGCTGTGCCAGTCTCAGTGTGAACGCTCTTTGCTAGGCTGCCTCCCCTGACCAGCAAGCAGCACGAGGGTGCCCGCTGTGTACCCCATTGCCTTCTCGTGCCTGCTTCTTCCTTGACTTAAGATGGCCACCAGTGTCGTCCTAAAAGCAAAAACCCATCAGCCGCGTCTTCCGAGGCAGGCCAGGGTGCGGCGCCTTTGTGGGTTACTTCCACACAGGCTGCTGCTGTCTGGGACGGCAGCCTGACGTTGGGCCAAAGCATGTGAAATCTCCAGTTTTTAGCCAGCTTTGACCTTGGAAGACGGTGGTTTCCTGTGGCTCAAACTAATACATCAGGATCGGCAAACATTAGAAGACCACGTTCATGTCTGGCGCATGCCCAGAACAGGACAGGTGCCCTGGGCGGGGTAGCCCGGGCCTTAGAGACTTAAAGAAGGCAGCAAGTGCTTCTTTAAGGAGCTCTGAGTAAGACAGACCTGAACAAGGGCTGGGCCAGCGAGGACCTTGACACGCTGAGGGCAGGGCGGCGAAGACCCTGGAGCAGACGTTTTGAGGCAGGCAGGAATTGCGGAGAGTGTTCTAGAGAAGAGCAGTGATCTGGGTTGGCGTGATGGGTGCAAGCCAGGGAGTGACGGGCGCATGGGCAAGGTCACCGAGGCACGGAGGGCAAGGACAGTGGGAGCGGATGCTGCAATGCTGTGCTGTGGCCCTCCTCCAGCATGTGCAGGAGGGAGGCAGCCGTGCTGGGAGACTCCATGGCCAAGAGGGAGGCCAGAGGGCCTGACAGCAGAGGTGGACGGCCTCGTCATCCATGAAGGCATATGTTAGACCTTGAAGCTGATTTGTGTGCCGGCTTGACCGGGGCAGGGGGAGGATAAGATCCTCTTAAAACCTTTTTCAGCAAAAAGGTCTCAAGAGAACATTCGTAGCACAGGGTCGCTTGCACAGCTCATGGGAACCGTACTAGATGGCTCAGTGTTTGTCTGACTTCCCCTCTAAAGTCATCAGTGTCACATATCCATTCATTCAACGAAGGTGTTGCCACTCAGCAGTGGCTGAGGCCCTGCTGTCCACAGGAGCGTCTCTGTGGGCGCATGACTGTCACAGAATCTGGGTGCTGTGTTAGAGGAACCTCAGGGCCAGGTTCCTGCATGTCCTTGATAAGCAGATGGCTCAGAAGTGTGCAGCGACCTGACTGGCCACGGAGTTTAGTAGGGGACAAGCCAGGGCTGTCACATGGATCAGCTCTGGAGTTAGGCCACAGGCCGGGCCACAAAGCACACACGAGAAAGCCGTCAGTCTGTTACAGCAGCAATGAAAAGAACCCCATGCTAGGTGTGCGTGGCAATGTATCTGCACAGAAAGAGAGCTGGGAGGGAGGGGGAGAGAGGGAGGGAGAGGGAGGGAGGGGGA
>PVHX01010397.1:0-70282 GCA_004024805.1 Geosciurus inauris
AACTCTTTGACCAAGCTGGCATTATAGAGCTTGATTCACACACTGAGGCCCAGCAGAATAATTTTTGGTCCTCTTCAAAAACAAACTGAGTCAGGTATGGTGGCTTGTGCCGGTGGTTCCAGCTACTCAAGAGGCTAGGGCAGGATTGCTTGAGGCCACAAGTTCAAAGTCAGCCTGGGCAACATAGTAAGACCCCCTTATCAAAAAAAAATAAAGAATAAAAGGCCAACCCACCGTCAGAGATTGCTTGCCTCTTGGAAGGCACAGACAGGATGGCTCATCATTCTGTACTCAGCTCCCAAGAGGGGCAATGCCAAAGGCTCAGGGTCCCACAGCCTTTTAGGAAAAGTCGGGCCCACCCCGAAGCATCTGAGTTGGAAGGGACTGGCACATGTGTGTTTAAATTCTGGAGACGTTGCCAGAAGGTCAATCCCCAAGCAACCTAGCCACTGTGCCAAACACAGCGCACCCTGGGGGCCACCTGAACAAAGCCAGGCACAGGTGAGTACCCAAAATGGAACTAAGAAATGGCTGATAAGCACTTGGAAATATGTTTATTCTGGCTGGGAATCCAAGGAATACACATTAAACCAATTGCACATCCTGCTCCTTATGCTGGGCAAATGGCAATTTCTTAAAGGCACTTAACTGACAGGCATATGAGGAAAGGGTGCTGGGCAACCCTGTGGAAACAATGTAGCAATATGTACAAACCACTTAAATATGCCCATGTCCTTTTTGTTACTGAGGATCAAACCCAGGGGCAACCTATAATTTCAATTACAAATGCAACTTTAGAACAACGCAAAATGTAGCCAGAAAGTATACAGAGAGGTGAATTAATTATAAAAGTTAATACCAGAGATAGTTAATTTCTTTAGTGAGTTAACTGTAGAATTAAACATGCATTTTATCACCATCAAAAACAATATCAAGGGGCTGGGATTGTGGCTCAGTGGTGGAGCGCTTGCCTTGCATGCGTGGGGCACTGGGTTCGATCCTCAGCACCACATAAAAATACATAAATAAAATAAAGATACTGTGTCCATCTACAACTAATAAAAAATATTTTTAAAAAAAAAAACAACATGAAGAACAAGCCCTCCTCCACTAAAACATCCTTACCATTGCCACTTCAGATCATGCCTAGAAGTGTGACCATCACAAACACATTGACCCAGAACCATGGGAGGGGACACAGGTGGAAGGGCCTCTGGACCCAGGGGGGTGGGGACTTGTCTGAGAACACACAGCTCCTTAGTGACTGATGAGGGCAAAAATAAGCCCTCTGGGCCAGTTTAGCAGCCCTGCCTCAATTTTAGAGTAATAACCTAGATTTAGATGACAGCATTTCCCATAAAGCTGTCTTCATTCCATTGCTCATCTGCCTGTACTATGAGCTTTTTAAGAATCAGAAGAAGGCAGGCGCGGTGGCGCACACCTATCATCCCAGCACTTTGGGAGGCTGAGACAGGAGAATTGCGAGTTCAAAGCCAGCCTCAGCAACAGCGAGGTGCTAAGCAACTCAGTGAGACCCTGTCTCTACATAAAACACAAAATAGGGCTGGGGATGTGGCTCAGTGGTCGAGTACCCCTGAGTTCAATCCCCAGCACCAAAAAAAAGAATCAGAAGAAAGAACAGACTGCTCAGACAACCCTCTTCTCAACCCTGCAGAGGCATTGGGCTTCCCTAGAAGCCTCACCAGGCATACCCATTCACTTCCTGTCAATCAGAGTCACCTTCCAGGGCCCATCAACACGCACTTCCTGGCAAAAGGTTGTTTTCCTCATCTGGGCAAGAAACAAAGAGATCTCTGCAAGGCATGTATTTTCCCATTTTTTCTTAAAATATCCTTGTTTTCCATCTGCATGGAATGTCCATAGACACAGTGAGTAGACTAACGGTTGCCAATAATTTGGGAGAGAAGAGCTGGTCAGTGACTGCTGACGGCACAGAGTTTCTTTTGTGGGTGAAGAAAATCTGGAAGCAGATGATAGTGACAGTTGCATTACTTTGTAAATATACTGGAAACAGATGAGTTACATACATTTGAAGAGTAAATGTTACTGAGTGCATTATAGCTCAATTTAGAAATACCCTGCTCTTCCCCTGGATTCAAGGGTGGAGAGCCAGCCTGGACAGGAAGGTCAAAAACTGGGGCAGCCCTTCGGATTTGATGTCATCACGTTCTCCAAAGTTCCTCAGCAACCTGGAACCCTTCCTTTCCATCATCACAACTGTTTTCTACAGCAACTAAAATTATGTCAAGCCCTGCCCTGTGTCGCTGTCCTAGACAAGTCTCTGTGTCTTTCTCCAGGTTTCCTTCAATGCCCCCTCTCTGTTTTCCCTGTTGACCCCAAACTGGCCCCACATGTCCATCCTTCCCACAGCAGCCAGAGGGATCTCACTAAAATATACACCCCAAAATACACCCCGCCATGTTGCTGTACTGCTGGAACTATGTCAATGGTTTTCTGAGAAGTTCAAACACTGATGTTCAAATCCCTTAGCAGAGTTTACAAGGAACACACCTGCCTGTCCAGCCATGGCTTTTGCCAGCCCACCCCCATCCTTGCCTGTCCCGAGCCAGACTTTGGGAGCACCTGGGATAGCCTGAGCCACACGGACACTACTTACCCTTTATAACAGTCCAAGGGCACCCTGTGCATCCCTGATACACACAGGACAGTGCCTGTTATTTCTGGCACTCAAGGAAAATGTACTGGGAGCCAGGGAGTGTTACAAATTAGAAAATATTACAGGGAAACAGGTGGACAAGACAGACCATCACTGCTGTCCTCCCGAGGCCTATATCTGAAACCCCTTCCACCACATCAAAGGTTGCTTTCCTCATCTGGGCAAGAAACAATGAGATCTCTGAAGATCTACTCATCCTACTATCAGGCTTCTGCAAGAGCATAGCAGTTCCTGGGAAATGCCCAAGAGCAATGAAAACCTGGGCGGCAACAGCCAGCTAGACCAAGGCTTGAGGTGTACAGCAGGCACGCTCGCTTCAGCAGCGCTGAGCCTAAAACTGGAACAGAGACAGCTCGACCGCTCCCTGCACAGGGTGGCACACAAACTGGTGGAGTCCCTGTTAAAACAGAGAGAGAGAGAGAGATGTGGAGCAGGGCATGGGTCCAATGCCGCTCAGGGCCACGTGGGCCCTGGCCATTCCTGAGCCACACACATGTGACCCCACACAGAGACTGTCTCTTTACTCATTCGTGTCACCTCCTAGAATCTGAAACTTTCAAAGAATGAATACTTCCTTAAAACAACAACTCAGTACTCCCTGTGACTACAAAATACTAAGCACTGGATGCAGAAGACCTGCCCTGGGACCCAGTGCACCCTGTGGTCCTCCTCCAAGGCGTGTCTGTCACAGGGCAAGGAATCAATCCCAAATATCAAGAGTTAAGGGGATGTCTGTACCCACACTTTGGGTACCCCAGGACCCTGGCTACCTCATTTACTCTAGAGAAATGAAAATGTGTCAGTTCAAAGACTGTACAGGAATGTTCATGACAGCTTTATTTTTAATAACCAAAAACCATGTTAATGTCCAATAGGTGAATGGATAAACCATCAAATATACACTTTAACATTGTTGCCGTTTACTTATTTCTCAATAAAACCATCTTAAAGAAAAAGAGCACTACACTGAAGTAGCACTTCATACCTATCAGGCTTATAAAAACCCAAAAGCCTGATGACATGCTCTATTAGAAAAATTATAGGAGCCTGGTGTGGTGGTGTAATCCCAGTGGCTCAGGAGGCTGAGGCAGGAAGATGGTGAGTTCAAAACCAGCCTCAGCAAAAGTGAGGTGCTAGGCAACTCAATGAGACCCAGTCTCTAAATAAAATACAAAAAAATAGGGTTGGAGATGTGGCTCAGTGGCCGAGTGCCCCTGAGTTCAATCCTCGGTACCTGCCCCCCCCAAAAAAAAGAAAGAAAAGTTATAGGAAATAGGGGCTCTCCTTCATTGCTGGTGGAAATGCAAAATGGTCACTTCAGATGGACAGAAATCTAGAACATGCATCAACAACAACAAAAAAAAGGTACATGACTCTCGGACCCAGCAAATTTCCTCCTGAGAATGTATCCTACAAATACACCTGCATATATCTCCCTAAAGTATTGACATATTGAAGCACTGCTGGTAACAGCCTCTCTCCAGCCTGTCCTTCACTCCAGAGTCCATCTGTAGGGACCAGTTCATAAACCACAGTGAAGTGCTAGGTACCTCAAACAGCAAGAAAGCTCTTCACAAACCAGGATGCTACATGCAGGGGAGAAAGCCAAGATGCGAATCAGCACATGTGGAATTTTACTTTGTATTTTAAAAGGGAAGAGCCGGGAATGGTGGTGCACATCTGTAATTCCAGCAGCTTGGGAGGCTGAGGCAGGATTCTCAAGTTTGAGGATAGGCTCAGCCACTTAGGGAGACCCTGTCACAAAAAAAGGGTGGGTATGTAGCCCAGTTGGTAGAGCACCACTGGGTTCAATCCCCAGTACCAGAAAAAGGTGGGGGGTGGAATATAAATGCATGAAGAATTGTCTTGTGTTTGTATGAAGATGCACTAGAAATGTGTCCAAGCAGCTCATAAAAGTGGCTTCCTTAGTGGCTGGGGCAAGGGACACAGAGACAGTGTAAGGAAAGGCTTCTCCTTGCAGAGCCTTTTATATCATTTTTATCTTCAATACATATGAATGCATTACCTGTTCAAGGAAAAAAAAATCAAACTCCATTATAAGCTTTTTTTTTTTTTTTCAGTACTGGAGGTTGAATTCAGGGCCTTGCACATGGCATGCTAGGCAAGTGCTACATCCCAGCCCTTTTTACTTTTTATTTTGAGACAGGATCTCACTAGGCTGAGATACTCAGCCTATACTCTGGCTTCAGTCTCCCAAGTTTTTCAAATTACAGGCACATTCCACTGCACCTGGCCCTAAGCTCTTTAATATGTGTTTAGAATCCTTGGCCTTGGGCTGACTCTTAGGAAGCACTTTAGGATAAAGTGGGGGGCTGGCTGTGTACCGCACTCAGCGAAGACAACGGTGCTTCCAGAGTCCAGAGCCTCAGCTGCAGAATCACAGGTGCCCAGTCAGTTAACATGTAGATTCCTAGATCCTGCTCCAGACCTGGGCAAGTGGGACCCTGGAGGTGCTGCCCAGCACCTGCACTTTCTAAACACTCCCCAGGGTCCTGCGAGTGGGGACTGTGAGGGGAGGCACATGTGGCCAGCAAAGATTCTCTCAGCCCCTGCCACGAGGCAGGGACTGCAGTCAGGGAAGGGGACAAATTTGGTCTGTTTTCCCGGAGCTTATATTCCATAAGGAATCACGGACAAAAATAGACAAGAAAAGTACTTAGGACCTGGGGCGTAGCTCAGTGTTAGAATGTGTGCCTAGCATTTGCAAGGCCCTGGGGAGGGGAATAAGAAGAAGGAGGGAGGCAGGAAGGAAGGTACTCAATAGTGGTATATGGCATGTGCAAAATTAAAACAGCGCATCCTTGAGCCACTCAGCTGTCTTGCAGCTGTCTGGAGAAGCCCCTGGAGGAGGTGTCATTTGAACTGGGACTGGGATGACAAGGAGCCCACCAAGTCAGGACAGGGGGTGGAGCCTTCAACGTCCAGGAGGATGTTTGTGCACAGACCTAAGGCAGGACAGAGCCAGGTGACTGGAGGGGAGCGGTCCACCTTTTTCTGGGAAAGAAAAAGCCAGGATGGGTAAGCTAGGGATCTGGCAGCCAGAGTCAAGGGCAAGGGTTTTATACTGAAGGTACTGGAAAGCCAAGGGAGGGTTTCCAGTAAGAGAGTCATGTGATGTGGTTTTTAAAAAGATCATTCTGGCACTGGGGGTGCGGCTCAGTGGCAGCACTCTTATGCACTGAAGCCCTGCATCGATCCCCAGCACCACACACACACACACACTCATCCTGGTTTGTGTGGAGAAGGCAGAGGAAAGAGAAGCAGAAGGCACCTGGGTGCGTTGTC
This sequence comes from Geosciurus inauris, assembly GCA_004024805.1. NCBI lineage: Eukaryota > Metazoa > Chordata > Mammalia > Rodentia > Sciuridae > Geosciurus > Geosciurus inauris. Next base: position 6,005 of record PVHX01010397.1, read on the forward strand.
AGAGTCGGGAATGTGCCTAGGGAGCTGGACGGAGGTTCTAGGCTGGGCACATAGAGAAGTGGATGGATTGGGACAGGTTTTGACGAGGGAGCCACAGCATTTGGTCCTTCCTGGTGTCTCAGGTGGAGGTGTGGATGGGGCTGCCTCTGAGCAGCCTGGGCTCAGGCCCAAGGAGGCCTGGCCTAAGATCCCAAAGATCCCAAGTGACTATCCAGAAGCAAGCCGTGGAGCCTGATAAGAGGACATGTGGCAGTGCAGAAAGTGGCAAAAAGGACATCTGAGACCCCCCATTGCTGCTGAAAATAAGGGGTGCTGACATGCTGCTGTTGGCCTGGTCGAGAGCACCAGCCCAGGGTGCTAAGGGGAACTGACTGGGCTGGGATCAGGAATCAGGAGCCACAGGTCCCTGCAGGGTCCAAGGAGGAAGTGCCTTAAGCTAAACTCAAGGAGACCTCCGAAGTCGGCACAGTGGTGCACGCCTGTAATGCCAGCACTTAGGGAGGCTGAGACAGGAGAATTGCGAGTTCAAAGCCAGCCTCAGCAACGGCGAGGTGCTAAGCAACTCAGTGAGACCCTGTCTCTACGTAAAACACAAAATAGGGCTGGGGATGTGGCTCAGTGGTCGAGTGCCCCTGAGTTCAATCTCCAGTACCAAAAAACCCGGAGACTTCGCAAGGCAGCCTCAGGCTGGCCCTCACTCCAGGCATGCTGTCCCCTAGAGCAGCCAGCATCCCCCCACCCCACTGCTAGACTTCTGGTTTGGGAAATGTGGTTGGGCACTGGGGAAATCTGGCAGGTGCCAGGTAACGCAGACTGACCCAGCAGGGCCAAGCTGAAGGATGAGGCCAGAAAAGGCGAGGGAGCGCTAACCGCCACCTGCCAAGGTCTTGACAGGGCAAGGCAAGGGATTGGGGTGACCAAGGCAAGAGCCGGACACTCCGCACTGTACGATTTTGCACAAGTTACTTACACCTTTGAGTATTGATACTCTCATCTATCAATCATTGAAGTTACTAAAATCGGTAAGTGAAAAATATCAGGTGGTCTGGAGCTCAAAATAGAATATAATATAAACAGAGGCACTGGAGAATGAAAAAGGGACAGCCCTCAGTGGAGTCAGAACTGGCATAGACCTTTATACACCCAGCAAGAACAGCATGGTGTTTACAATATAAAACAGGGAATAGAAAATATCACAGATAATGTCATTCCAATAGACATATATCAACTCAATATACTGAAAACAAGAGAATGCACCCTTCCCTAGTACCCATGGAAAACTCAACGACAGCCAGGCATGGCAGCATGTTCCTGTAATCCCAGTGATTTAGTGAAGCAGGAGGATCACAAGTTCAAGACCAGCCTTAGTGAGACTCTCTCTCAAAAGAAAAAAATAAAAAGGACTGGGAATGTAGCTCAGTAGTACAGCATTCCTGGGTTCAATTCCAGTTCCAAAAGAGAAAAAAGAAAAATCAGCATTAGATGAGGTCACAAAGAAAGTATCAAATTCCCAAAGGTAGACATAGTACCTAATCCATTCTCTAACAAAGCAAAAGAATCAAGAAGTGAAAAATGAGCCTGGCACAGTGGCACACACCTGTAATCTCAGCTACCAGGGAAGCTAAGGCAGGACCTGAGCACCTTAGTGACACCTGGTCTTAAATTCAAAAGCGCTGGGGAATTGGCTCAGTGATAGAGTGAGCACCTCTGAGTTCAATCCCAGTACTACAAAAGAAAGAAAGGGAAGGAAGAACAACAAGAAACTCAACTTTACAGAAACGAAAAGCAGGGGATTAAAAAAATGTGCAGAATAGTTAGATTAAAACAAAGAAAACAACGCACATCAAAACTTAAGTTATGGGGCTACGGTTGTGGCTCAGTGGTAGCGTGCTTGCCTAGCACGCGTGAGACACTGGGTTCGATCCTCAGCACCATATAAAAATAAAATAAAGATATTCTGTCCACCTACAACTAAAAAAAATAAAAAAATATTTTAAAAAAAACAAGTTATATAATATTCAGAGAAAAACTCATTGACTTAGCATTATCAAGAAAGGGAGAGAATGAACGAACTAAGCATGCAAATCAATATGTTTTGCAGAAAGAAAACAATAAAGCAAGAAGGTGAAAATCAGGATATATGCAGAAATTTAAAAACTAAAAATCAAGAAAATGATACAATTGATAAATGAAGACAAGAACTGCTTCTCTTAAAAGCAAAACAGATAAACCACTGGTAGCATAGTCAAAGAAAATGCAAAGACCAAAACAACGGGAAATGTACAGCTACAATAGATACTGGTAGACTCTATGCAAATAACCTGAAAAAGCTCATGAAACTGACTTTTTTCTACAAAAACACAATATATCTAAATCAATACTCCTTCCCTCAAAAGAAAATCAACAGATCAATAGTACTGAAAAATTCTGTATTATCCAAGAACCAGTTCTAAAAATGCACATGTCATAATGACATCTGTTAGGCCTTGGGGAAACAGAGCACCCCACCACCTGGTGAAGCAGCCGTTCTCAAAGCACAGCCAGTACCAGCAGCTGTGCTGGTAAAATTAATTTTAGTAACCTATTTTATTTAATCTAATATCCAAAATATTATCATTGTATCAGGTAATCAACATTAAAAATTATAACAAGTATTTGAAGTTATTTCTCCTGTAGTCTTTTGAAACTGACGTGTATGACATTCATCTGCATTCAGACTGGTCATTTTTTGGGGGGTGGGGTACCAGGATTGAACTCAGGGGTACTCAACCACTGAGCCATATCCCCATCCCTATTTTGTGTTTATTTAGAGACAGGGTCTCACTGAGTTGCTTAGCACCTCACCGTTGCTGAGGCTGGCTTTGAATTTGCTATTCTCCTGTCTCAGCCTCCCAAAGTGCTGGGGTTAAAGGTGTGTGCCACCATGCCCGGCTCAGACTGGTCACATTTCAAGAGCTCAACCATGCCCAGTGGCAAGCAGATGCTGTGGTTCACAGCGCAAAGACAGAGAAAGGAGAAAAGCCTCATTGTCCTTGCAGGTGGAATCTAAAACAGGAACAGAATGGGGGTCAGAGGATGGCCTTAGACTGCCTCTCTCAGGGCCTGTGTCACCCTAGTGCTCAGGACCCCTTCTTCCGTTCATTCAGTTGGTCATTCGAGCCCTAGGGAACTGCAGGTGCTGAGGATCTAACTGTGAACTAAAGGGTGTCCTTGTGTAGCTCAGTCTAGCAGGGAACACAAATATGAACAAATAAATCCACAAGAAAATGGGTGAATCCCTGGGGGTGGGGGCCGTGAAGAAGAGAGCCGCAGTCGTGCTTGGAGAAGGTGAACTGCATGAAGGCAGTGGGGGAGAGCTGGGCAGACGTGTCAGTGGGGCGGGTGGAAGGACAGGTACAGGAAAGGCTTGAAATGGTCCTCACAGTGTGGGTGGGCAGTGACACACAGCAAAGGTCAGCAGGGCAGCTTCACAGAATCCAGGAAGCACAGAGCAAGACAGGCCTCCCTCACTGTAGGGCCACTGGATCCATGAAATGTCCGCAGGTAATCTCAACTTGATATTCTTGCATGAACAGAGAAGAGAAACCCGGGTACTTCTTTTCAATTCCATTTCGCTCCTATAGAGAAGGTCCTCACAAGAACTCGCTGGCATCGCCAAGCAGACATCCACACTCAGATCCGTGATCTTTGATCAGCCAACCCTCAGACAGCTTCACGGAACCACGTGGGTAAAGAAAAAGCCACCAGCTATTCCACAACACAGGCAATGCACTCGGGGCAAGTGGCAGTCGACAAGGCCCCGTAGAAACCATAAGGTAGAGCTGAATGGCAACTGCCTGTGAAATATAATATTTCAACCAGGACGGCAGGACAGGCCACGATGCTGTGACAAGCTCACACACTGAAACGTGGGGGAGGGGAGCTTTTTAAAAGATAAAAGCACTGGGCTTCTCAAAAGTGCATGAATCACAATGTAAATACAGAATAAATTAACAGTGTCGTGAAAGAATAATTCAAAAAATAATGGGAAAGCTCGTGTAAGCAAAGGCTGCCTTCCAGCTACATGGAAAAACACTCCAGTCCCCGAGTAAATAAATAATAAAAGGATAGGGAAACAATACACCTTGAAAACTCTTGTCCCTTCTCTGTCCTCCTGGGCAGAAGCAGCGCTGGCAGGTTTATGCTGCCCGGGTTATGGACCCAGCTAGGGTTTATTTATCTAATAACACTGGAGCACTTTCCAAAGAGTCAGGGAGGCTGTTCCCAAGCAGACCTGGGAGTTCTCAGTATAGCCCATTCTCCTACCCCATCCTCTAGGACTAACTCCTAGGACAAGACACCCCAGCCCCTGGACTAGAGCAAAGCTAGAAGAATTTTGAGGGCACTCAAACCATACTATCTTCCTTTTTCCCCGATAGGAAAACTCTTGGGAATGCACATCTACAAGCAAAACTCAAAACAATGCACAGTGATTTTTATTCTCAACCACACCTAGTCCCTATTTGTAAAAACACTCTCATTTGTACAGGTCCTGTGTTTCACAACAAGAGCCCACAACTTGCTTATACATGCATTTTCTATTTTTTTCTTAAGCATATGCTACACCATGCCAGGCATGGTGGCACACACCTGTAATCTCAGCAGTTTGGGAGGTTGAGGCAGGAAGATTGCAAATTCAAGGCCAGCCTCTGCATCTTAGTGAGGCCCCAAGCAACTTAGGGAGACCCTGTCTCAAAATAAAAAAAAAAAAATAATAAGAAGGGCTGGGAATGTGGCTCAGTGGTTAAACACCTCTGCATTCACCTCGGTATCAAAAACAACAATAACAAAAACATATATTATACCACCATCAGAGGCAACTCATACAACAAATATATACAGAACAAAATGCAAATGTCTACTGGGGAGGAAAAAGCAATCAAAAAAAGAAAAGAAGAAGAAGAAAGAAACTCAAGTGGAACCAACAACGATAATCCAGGTCCATAGAAGCTCAGGGATGGGGGCTCTGGTGAGTGAGAAAGTGGGGAAAAGACAAGGGCGGCCCCTGAGGGCAAAGACCAGAGTTTGAATAGTAGCCATAGTTGCCACGGAGCAGCTCACACTTCTTCAGCGGGCAGCTCGGACTGAAGAGCCTTGTGCTGTGGTCCGTCAGGGCTGGCTGAAAACAAGGAAGGCCATCCCAGCCAAGGGCAGGGGCTGCCCTCGATGGCCTCTGTCAGAGCCCTTGCTCAGGCTTGGTGTCATTTAATTTGATGATCTGACTAGCATCTGTCCTCTCGCTACGAAGGCCCATCAAACCTCCTCAGGTACACAGCAGCCTCAGATGGGAGCTGGCACCCGGGAACCCAGCCACGTCCCCCTGGATGGTGATTTTTCACAGGACACTGAGATTTGATGACACTTAACATTATTTTACTTCCCTCCATTCCTCCCCGAAAGCAGAGAGATGGTCATTGCACCTGGCTTTATACTTGAAAAAGCCAAAGATAGTTTTTGTTCTCAAAGACTCTGACCTGCAAACCAGGTGCCGTGGTGCATGCCTGCAGTCCCAGCAGTTCAGGGGCTGAAGCAGGCTCGTGGGTTCAAAGCCAGCCTCGGTAACTCAGCGAGGCCCGAGCAACTGAGCAAAATCCTGTCTAAAAAATGTCAAAACAGAAAAATAAAAGAACTGGAGATGTGGGATGTAGGTCAGCAGTAAAGTGCCCCAAATTCAATCCCTAGTACAAATTTCTACCATAACAGTTCAAAGACTCTAAAATGATTTTTGCCAGGCCCAGTGGCGCACACCTGTAATCCCAGCAGCTCAGAAGGCTGAGGCAGGAGGATCGCAGGTTCAAAGCCAGCCTCAGCAATTTACCAAGGCCCTAGCAACTTAGCGAGACCCTGTCTCAAAATTAAAAATAAAAAGGGCTGAGGATGTGGCTCAGTGGCCCACCTCCCCCAAAAAAACACTAAAATATGAAGAGAAAAGCAAATTACAAAACAAAGATTTACCTGTATGAGGTATATACTACAGGCTTACTTTTATTACTATATGTATATACAGATAATATATGTGCTAGGAAAACTGGAGGTACATGTTATAAACACAATGTAACAGTGTCTCTGGAGGGCATAATCATGGGTGAGCTGTTTCTTTTTCATGCTATTCTGTGAGCTAGAAGTGCTTCCCAGTGATTATGCATCAAATTTGTAACAAATTTATTTAAAAGAAATGTCATGTTAAGACTGCATGATATTTTCACACACTTTTGGTGGGCGTGTGAATGCAAACAACTTCTTGGCCGGGTAGTGGGGACATATCCGTAAGCTGTACCTGCAAAGACTCTTTGACCCAGAATTTCCACTTTCAAGTGTTCCACTTCCACCTGTACACAAAGGCCAGTCACCACTGCACTGCGTGTAATAGCAAAAGACTAGAAAACTTCAGCATCCAACAACAGAGAAATTAAATAAATGTGGGCACATCTATGTAAGGCCATACAGCCAGTAAAAAGAATGTGCAGCAATGGAGTGACGTGAAACTATCCATAAGCTATGCCATTAAACAAAAAAGCAAGACACAGAACACATGCAGCTATTTGCATTTTATGATAGCATATGCGGAATACATGCATATTGACTGGGACTCAAATGGCTCTCTCTGGAAGCTTTGCCTAGAGAGTTATAACACTGCCTCAAAAGAGGGAAGGTAGGGGAGATGGGACAGGAAAGAGGAAAACAGATCAGAAGAAAATCTAATTTTCACTCTACATCCTACGTTTTGTACTTTGATTTTATATAAATATGTATGCACACACACACACACACACGCGCGCACACACACCAAAAAAACAACAAACTTAAAAGCAATTAGAGGAACTGCACAATTATTTTTCTAAGTAACTCAGCTTCATGCATCATCTTTATACTGAAGGGAACCCCTTAAAAATGCTGCCTCCTAGCTGCATGCGATGGGACACACCTGTAATCCCAGTGGCTCAAGGGGCTGAGGCAGGAGGATCATGAGTTCAAAGCCAGCCTCAGCAATTTAGCAAGGCCCTAAGCAACTTAGAAAGACTCTGCCTCAAAATAAAACATAAAAAGGGCTGGAGATGGGATTCAGTGGTTAAGCACCGCTGGGTTCAGTCCCTGATACAAGAAAAAAAAGATGCTGCTTCCGGCAAACAAAGGAAGGGTGGGCCCAGCCTGCTCCTGCTGACCCCACACCCCCAGGGAACCCACCTGCTCACTCTGCTGACTTTTGGAACCAGGTTTAGATAAGTCCATACTTGGGTTCAGCCAAAGCAAGAACACTGTGTCCTCTGACAACAATGTCGAATTCTCACTTGTATGTAGTAAATAAGAAATATTTTACCTTTCAGCAAAGGTATCAAGTTTCCCCAACTCATCAGAGAGACCAACAAGAGAATCCAAGGTCCCCACCTAGAAAGATCATAAAATAATTAGAGGCCCGCGAGCTTGCTGGCAGAGAAGTGTGGCTGTCATTTTAACAACAGTGTGGGGCCCTTCCCAGGAGTTGGCTGCTCCTGGCTAACAGCCAAACTGTAAGTGAGAAGAACTCCTAAGGGAAACTCATGGATTTAGGACTTTTATTTTATTTGGGGGGCCAATAGGATAAACTGTCATATCTCTACCATAGGAAGGACTATGATGTCATGGACTGACCTCAGCTCATTTTCCTCTGAGAGAGGCTGTCTGCTATTCATGAGATTAATCCCCATAGCTGGAGAGATACAGCAGAAAGCAAGTTTAACAAGTTAGCATCTCGAAAAGCCTTTCTTCCCTAAGAAAGGACAGCCATACCTTTCTCTGTTCTTTGCTGTTATTGACATTAATCTTGATTGGAAAGGGGCATCTTTTCTTCCCACTTCATTTGTAATGGTCCTTTTCTTTATTTTGTCTTTATTTTTCTTCAATATTAGAGACAGGACCTAGGGCCATGTGTGAGGCAATCATTCTACCATAAACTACATCCCCTAGAGGTCCTGTTCTTTGTGGATTATTTATGATCTGTCTCTTAGTGCAGAAATGGCTGCAATGCCCACAAAATTGTATTGAAAGGTCTTTTCGCAGAATTAGAAAAGGTTTGCCATGTGCAATACCACCAATCAGACATTAAAAGTAATTAGGGAGGGCTGAGGGCATGGCTCAGTGGTGCAGCACATGCTCAACATGAGCAAGAACCTGCATTTAATCCCCAGAATCCCCCAAATTTAAAAAACTAATTAAGCAATGATGAGGCCTGGAAATCTCCATTGGATATTGATGAAGTTGCTTCTTTTTGAGAAAATTAATTCTCAAGGGCAGGGGTTGCTGGGAATTTAACCCAGTGGCACTTTACCACTAAGCTATATCCCCTTTTTTCTAAAATTTTGAGGCAGGGTCTTGCTAAATTGATGAGGCTGCCCTTGAACTTGAAATCCTCCTGCCTCAGCCTCCCAAATCTCTGGGATTACAGGTGTGCATCACTGCACCCAGCTCTCAAGCAACTTAATTTTAAGCAATTTTTGGCAGGGCCATGTCATATTTTAACTTTGTATCCTCCAGAGTCTAGCACAGTGCCTTGCTCAGTAAATGAGTTGAGGCTGGGTTTGCTAACCTCCACAGTGTCTGTCCCTTGGCTAACAGAGGCAAGCTTGAAGAGGCAGCAAGACCTGGATACAGAATACACAGCTGCCGCTTGCCAGCCCCACAGCCTAGTAATCGTTAAGCTTCTCTCAGCCTATCCCCATCTTATAAGGAGGAACCTCAAAGATTCCACATGGAATCTTCTGTTTATAGGACCTGGCTGCCAGCACATTGCTCAATAAATGCTGGCACATTGAGCAGCATCACCAACAACTCAAGGTGACAGTGTAGCTCTTTTGGCAGCGGGCAATCTAAGGTTTGGAAGAGGGTTGATTATAAGGACTCTGGGTGGTTGGCACCCTCCGTGTGTTTACATTGGTGTGGTCCCGAAGAATTCTTTGGGAACTTCGTCCCCTTGGAAACCTACGGTCTTGGGAAATCCTGCCAGTCTACGTTCTGTTTATGTGTGGTGCTGAGGATCAAACCTAGGGCTTCACATGCAGGCACTTGGGCCACATGACCAGCCCACGTCCACTGTTTTTGAGAACTGTATGTATCTTCCTCCTCTTTATCCTTTTATCTTCATTTTACTGTCCACTACAAGAGCCCTCAGACACTGTGCACTACCCAAAACCTCTGCCACTCTGCCAGCTGACTGTACATGCCCTTCTCTCCCCTCTAACAAAAATCAGAGAGATCCTGGATTTCCTGGCCTGCCCTGAGGTGAGGAGCACAATCAAGGCCTAAGGCCTGCAAGCTGGAACATCCCAAGTCTGTGGTCGGTCTTCTTAGATGCTGCAGACAAAACAGGAAGGTCCCCAGGACCTCTGGTGAGGACCAGCTATTCACTAGCTCTTCCCACTCACATGAAACATTAGAACTGCCACCCACCACCATCTCCCTCTCTTCGTTCTTTCCTGGGGCTTCAAGGCCAAGGTGCCACAATTCATTTTAAGCCACAGCAAACCCATCGACTCCCCCTCTCTATCCCCTAGCTCAGGCTTGTCCTCAGCATCCCTACTTAAGACCCATTATTTTCTCCTTTGCTCCCCAGAGGCTGCTTCCGGGCCACCAGTCCATCATCTCCCTCCTCCTCCCCAGGAATTTTACCTTGAAGTCAGGAATAGCAAACTTGGTGTTGTAGGACAGGTTGGACTTGGAGGTTACTGTGTTCATCCTCTCCAGAGCTTGTAAATTCTCCTTATCACCAGGGGCAGAAATCAACCAAAACTCGGACATGTTTCCAGTCTTCTGTTTTCCAGGCACCGACCAGAACCAAGACAAACACACACAAACAGAAACAGGAGGAGAGATGTGTCGGATGTCCTGCTTGCCACCACCCCCTGCCTTCAGAGTTAATCCTCTCTGGATCCCTCACTTTTCCTGTTTCTCCTTCCTTGCCTCTTTGACCTTCTCTTCAGATTCTAGCTCCAAAGGCACCCATATGCACAAAGCAATGTGCTTATCTCCTCCAGGGAAGCCCTCAGGTCCTCAGGAGACTGGGGCCCTCATGCTCAGGTGGCTCATCCCCAGGTGGCTCTGACTCCTCTTAAGCAGGGGGGCTGGTTCCTTTCATGCTCCCTAGGACTCCAGTGCACAACTGCTGCCTACCATCATAACTGGGGGGACAGTAAGTCAGACTTGGATGCTTTCTGGGATATTTTTCTTCCTCACACATTGAATCTTGTGGGTGAAGGATGGGTGGATGAAGGAATGAGGCAAGGGTGGGATTTTCACAACAGGCCATCACAAATCCCAGATTTTAACCGGCCAACCTTGAGTTTGGTATTAGCTTCAAAGACAGACTTTAGGCTGCTGTGGTGGCACACATGCCTGTGATCCCAGCAACTCAGGAGGCTGAGGCAGAAGGATGGCAAGTTCAAAGCCAGCCTCAGCAGTTTAGCAAAGCCCTAAGCACTGTCTCTAAATAAAATAAAATTTAAAAAAGACTTTAGAAGGATTCTTCTGCTTTAAGATGAGAAGGAGGAAGGAGACTGGGGAGCAGGAATCTTTTTTCGACTAGAGGAGGTAAGGGCTTTGCGGGGCTGGGTAACTCACGGGGCCTGGCCCTCAGTTTCAGTGCAGCGCGGGGCCCAGAAAGTCAATTCGTTCTGCTCATTCAAACGCGTACACACCCACACCGTCCCCCTCGGCGGGTTCTCCAGGCCCGTTGCCTCCCGAGCGTCCCCGGACTTCTTGGGGGGAAGCAGAATGACCTCGGAATGCCAGGGGGCTCCGTGGCCTTTTCCTCCTGCCTCCCGCTCATTCCACTGCGATCCTCAGTCCCTCCTAACCCTGCGCTGACCAAACGCAGTTCTTTCCGTCTTGACTGCCAATGGCCTGGGGACAAACTGTCCCAGCGCGGCACCTGGGGAGATGCCACCTGCTCGGCTCGGGAGAGCGCGGTGTGGGAGCCGGCTTCCCACGTTCGCAGGGAGAAAGCGCGGACTAGGATCCCTCGGGCGCACGGAGGCGCGTCCCGACCGAGGGGACGTGGGTCGCCAGGCGCCGCGCCACTGTCGCAGCGCGGGCGCCTCTGGCCCCTCTCCCCGCCTCAGGTCCCCGCTCCGCCGCGCGTCCTTACCGGGAGCCGCGGGGCGGACAGCGATGTCGGGGCTGCGGGCAGGGGCGCGGGGCCTGAGCGCACGGCGGGCTCCCGGGAGGCAGCGGCTTCTGCGGCCCGCGCGCCTCGCCCCGCCTTTTATCCTGGGCGCGGAGGCGGCCCCCGGCCCCGCCGGACATTTGCATACCGGCCCGCCTCCCGCGGTGGCGCCCGGCTGGGGGCCCGCGGCCGGAGCAGCAGGCTCTGTGCTCCATCTGGGCCCGCGCCAGGGGGACGCGGTCCCTGCGGGACCCGGCGAAGCTTCCCCGAGCCCGAGACGCCGGGGAGCTCGCCGCGGGTCTCCAGGCCCACGACCGAGCGGCGCCCACCGCGAGTGAAGACCAAGCCGCGAGTCCCGGCGCCGGGCGACTTCGCCCTCCGGCTGCGGCGGCCTCCCAGCCCCCCTCACGGCCGCCGGGCACGGGTCTCGGGGAGACACCTGCTCGCGGGTGTTTCCGGGCACGAGAGACCGGGCTGACCTGTGGAAAGCAACGCAACAGGTTCAGATGTTTTGGAGCACACACCTGGGAGAGGAGCGACTTTTCCTGTCCGTGTGGGTGCGAGCTTGTCACTTGTTACCCGGGAAACCCCCACCTCACCCCACCCACCTACCGAATTGCGCTGTGTGTGGAGAGGCTATAAAGCTACTAGGATTGGGCTGGGGTGTAGATCAGTGATAGAGGACTTGCCAGCGTGCACTCTGGGTTCAGTCCCCAACACCCAAATAAATTAATAAAATTGCATACAATTTCAGTGCGGCTGGTGAGGTCTATCTAGCCCAGTCCTATTTATTTTGAGTTTAGTCCCAGCACCATACATGCATATATACATACATAGGTACATACGTACATACATAGAGCTATTGACATCATGGGATGAATCCTGCGCTGTCTGAAACCAGGACAGGAATCCCAGGAGCTAACTGGGAATGTTAAAAACAAGACAAAAGCCCCAAACCCGAGGATTGGTTTTCTCTGGGCTAAAGTTGGAAACTTTAGAGTGCCCTTCTCAGTTGGCAGTGTTTTCAGTGGTTTCTGGGAAAGATAATCTCAGGGTTATGGCAGAGGGGTGTGGCTCAGTGGCCCCAGGCCCTGCCTTTGATCTGCAGCACTGCAAAAGGGAAAGAAAATAACAACAACCCCTTGGGGTTGTTCTTTGAGGGGGACGTAGAAGAAGGCATTCCTGGCTTCCTAAGAATGGACTTCCCCTACTTCATAAAACTAGCCATATCAATCTATCTTTGGGAATGCTGTTCAGTCCCTGGGGAAAGTGACATCATCTGAGACTTAAGCTGTAACCATAAATGGTAGGATGGAAAACCCAGATTCAAGACACAAAGGTGGCTTTGCAGTCACCACAGTGCTGTTATGGATGTGGAACTCCCAGCACCTGCACTGCATGTCATTGTTATTGGGACACTAATGTGCATTAGTCAGTCCTTGCAACATCTCCAGAGGGAGGACACCTGAAACCCAGGGATGAGGAAACCCCGCATGCACAGGGGCTGAGTGGCTATTCCAGGGAAGGAGTGGCCTGGTTGGACATTAGAGTTGGGGTGGTGGCAGTCTTGGACTTTGAGTCATGCCATTCTTAGCCAGGGAAAACAGAATGGTAGATCTGGGGCCCCACGTCGTAAATAAATAAGTGTAGAGGTGCCTGTAGAAGCTGTGCGAACTGCCTAGTGTCAACTGGTCAACAGAAGAGCTGAGTGGAACTTGTGCCAGCAATCCCAGGCTCGGCTCCTTCCGGCTGCTCCCAGTGAGTCTGCAGGAGCGAGGCATCACTCAAAGGGAACTTGTGCTGTCTCTTTTCTACCTTCCAAAGTTCAAAACCATTGACTTGACTTGGATTCTCAGAGATTGGCAACACATTTAATGGTGTCTCCAACTTTACTTATGGATTTTTTTTTTTGTACTGGGGATTAAACCCCAATATAGTCAAAATTTGTATGTTGAGTTCTACCTCTAGTACTATTTTTTTTAAAAATGTCAGATGCAAATAACTCCTGGACATCTACTGAAGAAAACAATAAAACAATAAGCTCCTTCTCTTCCCCCAAATCTTCCTTCTCCAAATCTGAAAATTTTTCTGGTCTTTCACATCTTTTTTTTTTTTTGGTACCAGGGATTGAACTCAGTGGTACTTGACCACTGAGCCACACCCCCAGCCCTATTTTGTGTTTTATGTAGAGACAGGGTCTCACTGAGTTGCTTAGCGCCTCGCCATTGCTGAGGCTGGCTTTGAACTCGCAATTCTCCTGTCTCAGCTTCCCAAAGTGCTGGGATTACGGGTGTGCACCACTGCGCCTGGTTGGTTTTTCATATCTTAAGTTTCTTGTTAAATATCTGAATTTATACTAGGTGATGACCACAGCTGTAGAGGTAAGTTGGATTTTTCCATAGAATCTTTCTTCTTGAGTATAAAGATAATTCTATGTTTATTATGAAGAAATTGGAAAATGAAAAAGCATAAAGAATGAAAATAGCCTATAATTTTTATGAGTATCACAGCAACTGATAATCAAATTATTTTTTGTTAATTTTAATGCCTATTTTGTTATACAGATATGAACTTTTTGCATGATCAAGATTATTATAGATTGGACATAAAGTTTGGCATCCTGCTGTTGGTTGCTTTTTAAAGACTAAAAATTACCAAATCTATGTTATCAGTAAAGGATAATTCAGGGTGTCAGCAATTTATCACAGCCCTGAACTTGAATCAGATTTCAAAGCCAAATAAAGACACTTTTTTGAATAATTTACATCTTGAGAAGGAGAGAGAATATCTTGTCCAAGAGATTTGGGTCTTTGTTTTTTTTTTTTTTTTTTTTTTTTTGAGGTACTGAGGATTGAACCCAGGGGTGCTTTACCACTAAGCCATATCCTCAGACCTTTTTATTTTTTATTTTGATACATGGTCTCATTAAGTTGCTGAGGCTACCTGAACTTGTGATGGTCCTGCCTCAGCCTCCCTAGTAGCTGGGATTACAGGCGTGGGCCACCCTGGCTGCAAAAGGTTTTGTATTTGCTGTTCTGAAAGTGACCCACATATGTGTTTAAGTAAGAGTTATGCACTAACTGGAGGTTTTCCCTCAAGCTTCCTTATAAAGCAAGATCAGACTATGACATAGAGATATCAGGAGAAATCCACCAAAAGCTGTGGCACCTTTCCCTTGGTTCAGTAGGAGAACGGAGCGTGTCATTTCCATGCTGTGAGGCAGGCACTTATCTTCCATACGCTGGCCTGAAGTGGCATTAACTATCCACTTTCCATCCCCTCCTGACACATCTTAGTCTTTGACATCTGCTGCTAAAAGACTATAAGTTCGTGTACCCTTGTCACTCACTGCTTTTAAAACACTCCCCAGGGTATAAAAAAATAAAGAGCCCAGGCCTAATAAATACTCTCTTCCTGGGAATAACAGCTGGGGAGCAAATCCACCTTGAGTCATCTGTCTCGTTAGGAGCTTGGCTCTGGTTAGATAGTCCCCAAAAGTTTCTGCAGTTGGCATGGGTCACACATTGAGCCAGCTGAAGTCTGCGCAAGAGCGAGCAGTCCTGTCAGGTTTGGGAACCAGAAGGACCAGGCAGGCCCAGTCGGTCGGCTGCTCTCCAGCCGCTCCCAAATGGCGTCCTCTGGACTTCCTATCCTCATACAGCCAGCCATCGGGAGGGTGTGCTTTCCAAAAGGGCACAACTCTAAGGGCCCGTAGAATTTCCAAATGCATTTCCAAATGCAGCTTCCAGGGCTTGTGGCATTGTCTAGGTTTTGCTGAGAAGAACCCAGGGAAGTCTTTCTAGAGGGACAGCTCTGCGCTGGGGAAAATGTAAGTGGAATTGTCCCATGAGAATTGATATGGTGTTCTAGGGACAGATTAGGCTTTGGAATCAGACAATCGGTAAGCTGCTTACCCTTTCTGAGTTTCAGGTTTCCATCTGAAAAAGGAACACAACTGCACCCACTTTATAGGCCTGCTGGGAGGGGAAGAGAGAATGGCACTTCCAGACAGGAGCTGGAGTCCAGGTTCCCCTCACTTCTCACTCTCCCGCCTTTTCAGACACGCATTAGGTCTTCACACCTTACGTGTGACGTGCTATGGTTATGCCTTGAAAGAGCATCCGTTTTTTCAAGGGTCCAAAATACTTTGTTCTGTTTTCTTTCCACCCAAAACACTTATGGTTTTAGAAGAGCCACCATGAAAGTTGTCACTTTTTTTTTTTGTAGTAGGGATTAAACCAGGGGTGCTTAACCACTGGGCCACATCCCCAGCCCTATGTATTTATCCATTTGTTTATTTATCTATTTAGAAACAGGGTCTCACTAAGTTGCTTTGGGCCTCGCTAAGTTGCTGAGGCCAGCCTTGAATTTGCAATCCTCCTAAGTCTCCTGAGTAGTTGGGATTACAGGCGTTGCCACTGTGCTCAGCTGGGTTGTCACTTTTACATTGGATAAAGGAAAAGTTAAAGGAAAGCCTCCTCTGTTAGTTCCCTCACTTAGCAAGTTTTTTTGTTATTTTGTTTTTCCCTTCCCTAGCATTTGAAAAGCACGGAGGGGCATACAAAAAAAAAAAACAAATCAGTTTCCAGACTAGAGTAGAACAAAGTAGATCTGGTAAACAGAAGAGTGAGCAGCCCCAACTCACAAGGTCTGAGCACAAAACACCAGCAGAATGTGATACCTGCATAAGAATGAGGAATAAACATTCACGAAATGCCATGATCCTCATTTCACAGATGAGGAAACAGGCTCAGGGAGATTAAGGGATCTGATCAGGAACACAGTTGGTGGTAGACCTGGGCCTTGATCTTCAAGTGCCTGCTGCCTGAAGGTCTAAACCTCTCCTCCCGGCCCTGCCCAAGGCTGCTCACTACCTCTCTGCCTGCAGGTGGGTTCCTGGGCCTTCCATTCATTCACTGAGGGAATGCACACAAGTCTCTTCGTTTTGGTGGACTTTTCAGTGGGCTCTAAAATGTGGACAATAAAAAAGTTCCTGTCTTATGTTGTCCTAGGAATTAAATTCAGCAACAAGCAAAGGTGTGCTTTTAGTAAGAGCTACCTTTAAATGTTCTATCCTTGTCTGCTTCTTTCCTCCTTTTATTCATTACTAAATTCCTTTTTCTCAAGCCTGGGTTCTTTAGGGAGGTACTGATTCTGCCCTGCTGTAAACACATGGCATTCTTGTCACTCATGCAGTCACTTCAAACACACCTTTGATATCACTGACCTGGAAGGTTAACCAGGCCCGGGGGGCATTACCGCCTCAAGATCATCGTCTTTTTTTTTTTTTTTTTGGTACCGGCAATTGAACTCATAGGGGTACTTGACCACTGAGCCACATCCCCAGCCCTATTTTGTGTTTTATGTAGAGACAGGGTCTCACTGAGTTGCTTAGCACCTTGCCGTTGCTGAGGCTGGCTTTGAACTTGTGATTCTCCTGTCTCAGCCTCCCCAAGTGCTGGGATTACAGGCGTGCGCCACCACACCCGGCCAAAATCACAGTCTTGAGCTACAGAAAGCCGCAAGAAAAGGAAGCTAAGTGCAACCAGTATTTTGCAAGAGTATTTGGGCTACAGTGAAGAGTTACCCCACCCCCTCTTCATTTGGTTTGGGCTCTGGCTTTGGTGTCAGAAGGATCTGACCTCAAATCTCAGCATTGCCATTTGTTACTCAATCTCTCAACGCCCCTTTATGCTCATCTGTAAAAATGGGGACTTCAGGATCTGGTTAGAGCCAGGCCTGATGGTGCACACCTGTAATTCCAGCGACTTGGGAGGCTGAGGCAGGGGATCAGACGTACAAGGCTGGCCTGGGCAATTTAGCAAGGCCCTAAGCATTTTAGTGAGATCCTGCCTTGAAAAAAATGGCTGGGGCTGGGGATGTAGCTCAATAGTAAAGCGCCCCTGGATTCAATTCCCAGCATAAGAAAAATCTGATTAGAATTTGTGATGAGCCCTGGGTTATGTCCCCAGCACTGCAAAGAGAGAGAAAGAGTTAAATGGATCAAGTCTTGGACTGGGAGGCAGCTCAGTGACAGGGCACTTGCCTAGCATGGGCGAGGCCCAGGGTTCAGTTCCCAGCATTGAAAACAAATAAAGATTTGTGATGAAAATGGAATGAGAGAATGCACGCACAGCATCTCAACATGCCTGACCCCGGTGCGCACAGTGAGCCGGCCCCCACCTTACTCAGACTGCCAGCTTGAGGGAGCTAGGAACCACAGTGATTGCGTTCACTGTCAGGTTCTTAGTGCTGAGTGCTCAGGAAATAGTTTGGCTCATTGAATCTAAAACAAGAAGCTTATTTAGTTATTTTACATTTTTGGTGTCTCTTCTCCTTGTTTTTAATTTTATTTATTATTATTTTGGGGGGATACTAGGGATGGACTCAGGGGTGTTTTACCACTGAACTACATCCCTAGTCCTTTTTATCTTTTTATTTTGAGAAAGAGACTTGCTAAATTACACAGGCTGACCTTGGACTTGTGATCCTCCTGCCTCAGTCTCCATGGGATTATGGGCATGCACCACTCCATCTGCTTTGAAAGCAAGGAGTTTAAATGCTAGAAACTCTGGGAAGCTGAGTGAGAGTTGTTTTGTCCTTCTTAGATCCATCATGTTTTAGAAATTTCAAATGGTTTGAAAGGGTCATGAAGATATATAACACTGTAGTCAGTGTCAATTGTCTATGGCTGAGTAACAGTCACAGTCATGCAGTTATGTTTATAAGACTGAAAATTGAAAATAACATTTGTCCAACAAAAGGGGATTAAACAAATAAGGATATAATCATGATGTCATTAAAAATGCTTTAGGGCTGGGGCTGTAGCACAATGGTGCTTGCCTAGCATGTGCCAGGACCTGGGTTTTAGTCTCAGCAACACACACACATGCATACACTCTCACACAGAGTTTTAGAAAAATATCAAAAAACACAGGAGCCAGGTGAGGTAGCACACACCTGTAATCCCAGCTACTCAGTAGGCTGAGGTAGGAAGATCACCAAGTTTAAGGCCAGCCTGGGCAACCT
This sequence comes from Geosciurus inauris, assembly GCA_004024805.1. Lineage (NCBI taxonomy): Eukaryota > Metazoa > Chordata > Mammalia > Rodentia > Sciuridae > Geosciurus > Geosciurus inauris. The sequence goes on from PVHX01010397.1 coordinate 24,207, forward strand.
AACCAGACCCTAAAGGACTGGAGATGTAGCCCAGTGGTATAGTGTCCCTTGGTTCAATCTCCAGTACCAGAAAACACACACACATACACACATGCAACAATTACCATAAAATTTTGAGTGGGAATCCAAAAGCAAGATTCCAATTATTTAAGAAATGGTATGTATATGTATAATAAATATAATGACACTGCTATGGTTGGAATATGGCTTGTCCCTTCTGAAACTCTAGTTGAGCTGCATCCCCATTATGAGGCATCAGGAGGGTGGTATCTAGAGGTGGGGCTTTGGGGACGTGATTGACACTGAAGGCTTTACAGGAAGTTACCAATGGGAGGCCTGCAGAGGAGATTTTCCTTCTATTGACTGGTCACTGTTTATTTTAATATCATTTCAATCTCATAGAAAAGTTACAAGACTAGTATAAAGAACTCCCACAAGTGTATAGATACGTGAAGGGACAAAGAGAAAGATGTAGGTGCATATTTATGGGTCTACATGTGTGTATAACATCAAATATTATAATTATCATGTGCATTGCATTCTAATGTACTTACATTTTTCTCATTTTGAACCTTTCAAGAGGAAGTTGCAGACCTCATGTCCTTTACTACCCCCTGGTCTGGGGTTGGAACCACACATTTCTCCAAGGTGTCTTGTTTCCATTCTGTGGCAGGGTGTTTAGGAAACACTGCCCGGCCCACTGGTGCACCCAGTGCTGCTGGTAAATCATTGCTCAGGGACCTCCACAGGGTCGTCTCCACCCCCATGCCTGCCGGCACCGGTCCTGGCTCCTGCTTGTCACGTCCAGGCCTTTCTCCTCACTCCACCCAGCTGTGAGTCTGCAGTGCAGAGTTCAGTTTGGCCAACAGAACGTCCTGTGATGGTGGGAAGGTTTTATGGCTACACCACCCAATACAAAAGCCCTTAGCCTTCCGTGACTGTTGGGCACCTTGGTGAGGCTAGCGAGGCTGAGGAGAGGAGAGCAACGTTTCATTGAATTTTTATTTGTGTAAAATTATATAGTCACATGTGCTGGCTATGCACTAGACAGTGCCGCTTGGCCACGCCACCCACCACCCCTCTTTTTACGATGACCACAGACCCCCACGCTGCCCCTTTCCCCCTGGGGGACCCCCTGCCATCCCTCCCCATGGCTGATGCTTGGTGGTGTCACCACACACAGAGACTCTGGCCGTGCCCCGGTCTCTTGTCTCTTTATAAGTGTGTCATGTCAGGACAAAGAATGGAAAGTGGATCTGTCTTTGTTGCCAGAAGAGGGGGAGCCCTCCAGACCCCTTGCCTTCTCTGCGAGAATTTGATGGAGAAAGCATATTTGTAGATTCTACCACTATCTCTTTTTAAATCTTTTAAAAAGCCAGCTAGACCTTCAGCCAACACTACAGTTCACAGACGTTTTACTCAAGGGCCTGGGACCGCTGCTTGGAAATGTAAGCTTCAGGAAGATAGAGCCCTGTTCCCTCCAGTTCCTGAGGGTCAAAGAGGATGAGAACTTTCATTCACTCTTTAGATAAAAGCAATCAACCAACATAGATGGCCACTGTGAACCATGAAAACATGTGTGATACACAAAAATGAAGTCCTCCTTCTTGAGCACAGGTCTTGTCTACAAACATGCGTATAATAGATTCTGCGTATAATAGATTCTGCGTAATATATTACGCGTATAATAGAAATGTCACTATCCAAAGGGTGACATTTCTATCTGTAAGCCTGGTAGCAGATGACCTGTGATGCGCATGATAGCCTGGTTTAATGATGATTAAATAATAAAATGGAGGCGGGCATGTTGGTGAACACCTATAATCCTAGTGATGTGGGAGGCTGAGGCAGGACGATCACAGGTTGGAGGCTGACCTGGGCAACTTAGCAAAACCTTGTCTCAATATTTAAAAAAATAAAAATAAGAAGGGCTGAGGGCGTAGCTCAGTGGTAGAGCATCCCTGGGTTCAATGTCCCAGTATCGATCAATCAATCAATACATACATAAATAAATAAATAAATAAGCAAAATAAAACTGCTTTCTTTTCTGTTAGCAGGGTTTTCTGGGCTAGTAGAATTTATTTTAATTTTTTCCCAATACCACCACACCCATTTTCTACCTTCTCTAGTACTCTACCTTTCCAACCCACCAGGATCAAAATCCATCATCTTCCTCCGTCTGTCTGTTACCTCTCAGGCCTTCCCTCCATTCCTCAGGCTGCATGGTCCTCGAAACTCCTTTACCTGAGCTTGCTTTGTTTTACTGGATGGCAAACATCCAATCCCGATAAAACCCGACTCTCTGCTGCCCCATGCCTGCATCATGCCACCGTAGGGCTGGGTAAAGCTTAACTCTACCCACAGCTCATAAGCTCTGTTTATGACTCAGAACCTAATTTTAGCCTCCAGTGCAGTCCAGTACCCAGGCTCTACAGCATTTCCCTGGTCCATTCCCTCCCCGCCTCAGTCTGCTCTTTCTCTCCTTAACCATCCAGTGATTCTCCTCCCAGATTCCTCTCAGCAGAGAACTCTGCTTCTCAATTCCCCAAGAAAACAGGAAAACTTCCATGAACTCCCATTACCACTTACAAAAGTGAACTCAAAATGAATGACAGGCCTAAATGGAAGAGGTGAAATGATGCAATTCTTAGAAGAAAATTGTGATCTTGCAATAGAGAACACTTCTTAGCTATGACATCAAAAATCACAAACAAAAAAGGAAAATAGATAAAATGCACTTCATCAAAAAAACTTTGTGAGCTTGGCCTTGTGGCGTGCACATGTAATCTCAGCAACTCAGGAGGCTGAGGAAGGAGGATTGCAAGTTCAAGGCCAGCCTCAGCAACTTAGTGAGACCCTGTCTCAAAAGAGCTGGAGTATGACTCAGTGAGAGGGCCCCTGGGTTCAATCTCCAGTACTACACAAACAACTTCTATAGCTAGGCTTGATGGTATACATCTGTAATCTCAGCTACTTGGGAAGCTGAGGCAGGAAGATCACAAGTTCAAGGCCAGCCTTGCCAATTAGCCAGACCCTGTCTCAAAAAATAAAAAGGACTGAGAATGTAGCTCAGCGGTAGAGCACTTGCCTTGCATGTGTGAAGCCCTGAGTTCAATCTCCAATACCATAGAAAAAATTTTTTCAAAAATTTTTGCTTCAAAAGATGCAATTAATAAAGTGAAAACTAGTCCACAGAATGGGAAAAGTATTTGAAATTCATAGATCCAAAAATTTATTGTGCATGTGCTGGGAATTGTACCCAAGGCCTCACATGCTAAGAATACGCTCCATGGCTGAGGTATTTCCCCATCCAGCAAATTATTCATAATAGCCCCCAAACGAAAACAACACAAATGCCCATCAGCAGATAAAGAGATAAGTAAAATGTAGCATATCCTTGTAATAAAATATTGCTCAGCAATAAAAAGGAAGAGAGTATCAATATATTCTTCTACATGAATAAACCCAGAAAAGAGTGTGCTGAGTGAAGGAAGCCAGGAAATACAGCATAGTATATGATCCCCTTTATGTGGAACCATTGGAATAGGCAAACCCATAGAGAGAATGCAGACTAGTGGTGTCTGCGGGAGGGTGCCATTGGGGAACAAGGAGAGTGACTTAGTAGGTACAGGGTTTCTTCTTTTAGGTTTTGAAAATGTTCTAAAATCAGAACATGTGCATACTCTATGAATTTAACAAGCATTAAACTGTACAGTTGAATTAGTAAATTGTACAGTATGTGAATTATATCTCAATAAAGCTATTTTAGAAAGAAAGTACAGCCAGGTGTGGTGGCACACCCCTGTAGTCCCAGAGACTCTGGAGGCTGAGGCAGAAGGATGGCAAGTTCAAGGCCAGCCTCAGCAACAGAGCAAGACCCTTTCTCAAAATTAAAAATAAAAAAGTGTCACTTTGATAAGGGGGGGGGCACGTGGCTTCTCGACGAGTTGGAGTCCAAGAGAGATGGAGAAGGGGTCCCCAGGCTAGATGAAAAGTGGTCTCTCTGGACGGTGGCGATCCGCGGAGCCAATCTCCCCAGGCCCTGGGGTGTAGGTAAAAATTTGTTTCACCCCAGCAAGACGCAGAAGAGGATACAGCCAGGGCGAGGAGAAGCAAAAAACACCAATTTATTCTCGAAACTATAGAGGCTTAAATACACTCTTGGACCAATCAAATCCAAAGGTCACAAAGGGGTGCTCTTTAGCAAGAGCACAGTCTATTAGCATAGAATGGGGAAGGATGGAAGGGAGGGATGGGAAGGTAAGGAGATGCTCCTACAAAAAAGGACTAGGGATGTAGCTCAGAGGTAAAGCACCCCTGGGTTCAATCACCAGTACAAAGAGAAAGAGAGAGGAAAGAGAGATAAAGGGAAAGAAAGAGGAGCTGAGGGTATAGCTTAGTGGAAGATCACTTGCCTAAAATGCATGAGGCCCTGGGTTTGCTCTCCAGCACCAAATTTTTTTTTAAATAACTGAATAATGAAAGCAAGAACAAATGCTATCTACTGAAAAATGTAACCTGAAAACAAAGAAAGCAAGCCAGCTCAAGTATGACCTATTTTTTTTTTTTTTTTTGGTTCCGGGAATTGAACTCAGGGGCCACTGAGCCACATCACCAGCCCTATTTTGTATTTTATTTAGAGACAGGGTCTCGCTGAGTTGCTTAGCGCCTTGCCATTGCTGAGGCTGGATTTGAACTTGCAATCCTCCTGTCTCTATGAATATACTTAAAGAGCATTAAATTGTACAGCTGAATTAGTAAAGTGCTGGGTTACAGGCATAGGCCATCGCGCCTGGCTCAAACACGACACCATATTCCTGAGCATGTCCCATTATCAAGGCTGTTGATGCGGAGGCCACACTCCTGCTGCCTTGTCTGCCTCCACCCATGCACCCTGAGCTACTGGAAGGAAGAGTCACGCAGTCTCCTCTGTATTCAGGCTCAGCACTGCTTGTGACGCAAAGTAGGTAGCCAGCATCTGCTTGATAATGAGTGGATTCTTATAATTATCTTGAAAAGCATGATATTTAATAATTTAATAAATACATCAAATGTTCATTTGATAAGTACATGGCTTATTGTCCTAATAATATATCTTCAACTCACCAGCAACTGATATACATTGCTAAAACTAAGGTTCTGAGAAGATACAGTGATTACAGCTTTAGAGGTCAGGAATGTTGGAATCTCCAAACACTTGGCCTCTATTTTGATCACAACACAAGCAGCCAGCATTTCTGGGGAGTGAGCCACAATGTGGGTGGCTAGAGATGCTGGGCCTCAGCACCTGGACCCCTAGCCCAGCTTCTGATGCCCCCCCCCCGTCCTCAGCCTGCAGCCAGCTATGACAACAATCCAGCTCATCCAGTCCCATCTCCCAATCATCTCTGTGCCCCAGTATTGGCACAGTGATCCACACAAAATGGGTCCTTAGGCAAGGCTTGCACTGAGGGCGGATCTACCTAGCCTGACGGCAGGAAAACGAGCTTCCCACAGGCCAGTGGGAGGAAATCTGCAGGCAGAGGTCAAGAACAGCGTGGTGAGGATGTGTTGGATCCTGTCATCCTTGTCCTTTTACCCACTGAAAGCTTCCTGCCGGCTGAGGGAGTGGCCCCGCCCCCTTCAGTCCAGTGCCTTGGGAGGACAGCCCAGGTAGGCAGCTCCTCAGGGAGGCAGAGGAGGCTCCTACTCCCCGTTTCCTTAAAGAGATCTCCAAGATCCCTTTTAGAATAGCTGCAGCCACCTGTGAACATATGCACCAATGCGAGGGACCTCCTTTCTCCCTGTGCATTTATTGGCTGGAATAACACACTGATGAGTTTGTATGATACAATGTAACAAATGGACAGCATCTTTCCTTTTTAGTATCATTTTTCAGGTGTATCCATTTGCAAATTGTATGATAATGGAGAATTTTAGATGCAAAGGCGAGAAAGGAACCTCTGGGGATGTAGGTCAGTGGTAGAGAGCTTGCCTAGCATGTGCAAAACCCTGGGTTTGAGCCTCAGAACTGCAAAATAGCAACAACAACAACAACAACAACAACAACAACAATGATAATAAAAGCCAGGGAACCTTAGCAACCATTTCCCACAGATCAGCCACTTCCTAGGAGCCAGCTGCACTGCTGGCAGAGTGCTGCAGCAGCGAACACATCAACATGCACAACAGAACTCTGAGGGGTTAGGGAGCAGGGGTGAGATCTCTCTGGGAAAAAAATGTGTTTGTGGGTCTGGGTGGGGCCGGACCTGAGCCTGTGTCCACAGCTGGAACTGCCCAACAGTGGTTTCTTAAGCCTGTGTGCCCTGCCCTCGCGCCGGTCATCCCTGCCTTCCCCCCACTCTGCTCTCTCACTTTCATTCTTCCCAAATGCTGGGTCCTCCACCCATGCCAGATCCCTAGGACTCCCTGGGCCGGCTTCCAGGGAGGCAGACTCACTGCATCCAACACCTGCCTCCACTTGTGCCTGAGGACACCATGGAGGATGGCAAGTCCCGGACCCCTCTCACCTTTGCCCCTGACCATGACTCCTCCAGGCCTGCCAGGAGCCCCTGCTCCCCAAGGGTCCTGCCCTCCTGCCAACCCCCTCTGCCCCTGCTAGAAAGGCATGAAAGGAAGCTGTGTATGTGATGTCAGGTCCCCGAGATATGATTTGCCATCAGGAGGGGATCTGAGGCTGCCTGGCTCATCAGAGCTGGAGCTAATTAATATACAGTAAGTGTTTCCTGAATGAATTCATGAATGGCGAGTGAATGAATGAAAGGTTATCACCTGCTCTCTCCACCTGCTCAGTGCAGACCCAGGGTTCTGACTGGTGCAGTATTTCTCTAGCTCAAGAAAGAGTGCTTCAGGATCCTGTGGACAATACCCAACTCCCTGCCTCTGGGCTTCATCTCCAAGGACCTTTCCTTTTGGGGGGGAGATTTCTCACAGTTGCCACATCCCCACAGAGCCACATCCCCAGCCCTTTTAGTTTTTATTTTTTTTATTTTGAGACAGGGTCTCACTAAGTTTTTGAGAGCCTTGATAAATTGCTGAAGCTGGCCTCAAACTTACAATCCTCCTGCCTCAGCCTCCATAGCCTGTGTGATCACAGGTGTGCACCACCACACCTGAAGGACCTTTCCTTTTTGTCCTTTTGGCTGCCCACTCCTGTGGCCAGACGCTGCACCTCGTCATTGCCTGAAGCTGCTCCACCTCTGAAACCTTGAATTCCAGCGTCCCACTCTTACCAAGACCTGCCGGGCTTCCCACCCGCTTGCCTAGGTACTTCCTTCTCACTTGTTTGTACATACACCTCTGCTTTCCCAGGCTGTCCCCTCCTCCAGCTATTTTCTGGCCAAGCCTGAGTCCCCATGATGGTTTGCACCTCCCTCTGCCCAGCGTCTTGGACTGCCATGTCCCCTTCTCCCCTGAAGTCTGCTGAGGAGCGCCCCTGCACTCTGTGGCTGAGCAAAGCTGGGAAGGGCCCGCAGCAGCCCTGACAGCCTCTCCCTTGTCCCTTTCCTTCAGCCACTCACCCATTCATACCATCAACGAATATGCACTGAGCACCGACCCCAGCCCCAGATGGTCCGAGGCTGTGGGAACTGAGTCATCAGAAAGACAAGCCAGTACCTGATATCAGGGGACTTCCCGGCTGGCAGGGGAGACAGTAAACAGGTAAATGATTCTTGCCAAAAGACAAAACTGGGGGGTGTAGCTCAGTAGTAGAGTGTGTGCTCGGCATGAGCCAGGCGTCAGGTTCAATTCCCAGCACCAAAATACAAAACAAAGTGGTTTAATGTTCCAAAGACAAAAAGGACCAAATTATAGCAATTTTGTTGATTGCTCTTAATTGACTTTGTTTTCCATTCAAGAACAAGGCAACACTCCTTCCATGAAATAGGGTCAGTGCTCCCAAGGGCCCGGCTGAGGAGCTTTACTCTATAGACCAAGGCTGACAAAGCAGAAACAGAGCAAAAGCCATTGATCCTTGCAAAGTGACTTTCTGTATAAGGTGGGGACAGAACAATAGAAAAAGAACTGATTGGTTAACATCGATTTCTTCAGGTTATTTTTTGTAAGGCTCAAAGGCAAAAGGAAACTGCCTTATCACGGCCATGAAACAGGCCTGTTGGGGAAAGCTGGCTGTTGTTCTCATTTTCCAGCTCCCTGTGAACAGTTTAGTTTCAGCTTGGTGACAGCAACCTTAGGCTGAGGGACTCCATTTTGATTTTTAGCCTGGTCTGTTGGTGCCCGGTGTGGAGCTTAGTCCAAAACAAGGCCTCTTGGGATTGGGGTGCAGCTCCATGTCCGGGCTTGACTAGCTATGCAAGGCCCTGGGGTGTGACCCCTAGCCCGGCAACAGAGAAACAAGCATCAAAACGAACAAGGGCCTCCTCTAATTTTTTCCTAACATTACCAAAATGATTAACGCATTAGCATAGATGAGTTTCTAGTGCTCCTTCCTTCGGTTTCTGCAGTCTTCACAGTAGGTGATCTTGCCTCCTACTCCAAGAGTGATGCCCAGCATGGCATTGCTCTTCCAACTCCACAGGTCTGTGCACTTACCTCCCCATGCACCCCACCTGCTGTGGTTTAGACGTGGTGTCCCCAGAAACTCATGTGTGAGCCAATGCAAGGTTTGGAGGAGAAATGATTGGGCTATAGCCTTAAAATCAGTGAATTAATCCCTGGTGGCATTCACTGAGTGGTAACTGGAGGCAGGTGGGGTGTGGCTGGAGGAAGCGGTTCATTGGAGGCAGGGCTATGGGGGATATATCTTGTATCTGGAGGTAGAGTCTTTCTCTGCTTTCTTATCAACATGTGAGCTGCTTCTCTCTGCCACACTCTTCTGCCGTAATGTTCTGCCTCACCTTGAGCTCCAAGGAATGGAGCCTGCTGCCTATGGATTGAGACCTTGGAAATGTGAGTCCTCAAAAAAACACTTTTCTCCTCTACAATTGTTCTGGTTGGGTCTTTCAGTCACAGCAGTGAAAAAGCTGACTAAAACATCACCTGAACTATCTTTACCCACAACACTCTGTCCCCAAGCACGTGGGCTTTTTCCTCCTCACAACAACAATTCTCCACTCTGCACCAACTGGTGCCTACAGTTCAGTCCAGCTCGATGCCAACTTCCTGGAGTTAGCACAGATCCCACAGGTGGAGGGCGCAGTTCACAGACTGCCCTGTCAGATGCCAGTCAATGACCCCAGGCTTCCCCCTGTTTCTAACCAAGTGGTTATGGTGGGAGGTTCCCGTCAACCTTCCTTGGTCTGGATAGTCTGATAGAATGATTCACAGAACTCAGGAAAAAAAAAAGGATCACTTTCTATTATCATTGTACTGTAAGGAATGGAAGCAGTGAACAGAGAATGGCACAATTTCCATGCCCTCTCAGGGCACACCGCCTGCCCAGAACCTCTATGCCCACCCCCAGGAAGCTGCAGGCACCCCTTCCTGCAGGGGTTTCATGGAAGAGTTACTGTGAGGGCATGATGGATAACATCAGTGACCACAGGCAATGAGCTCAACCTCCAGACCTCGCCCCTCCCAGAGGCAAGGAGGGGTACCAACTTCTGACCCTCTAACAGTGCTGTTCTTTTTGGTGACAGGCCCATCCCAAAGCTGTCTATGGTCCTCCAAGAGTCACCTTATTAGCCTACAAAAAGACAATCTCCTCACTCTGGAGATTCCAAGATCTTACAAGCGCTTGAGTCAGGAACCAAAGGCTAAGAGCAAGCATAACCAAAGATGCTCCTATCACTGAGGAAGCCCAAGGAAGTCAGGAGCCTGCACCAGGAGCCAGGGCCAAAGGCCAGATATACATATTGCTCATTGTACCACCTCTTTCATTTATTTATTTAATTATGGTACAGTGTTGCGGATGGAACCCAAGGCCTCAAACATGCTAGCAAGCGCCCCATCACTGAGCTGCACCCCAACCTTTCTTTTTCTTATCTCAAAGGGTGCCTGGCTGCTCCTATTCAGGCCCTCACCACCACACGAGCTGACAGAGTCCTCTGCCTTCCCCCACCAGTCCCCTGCTTACTTCCTCCATCTTCTGCTGACGTCCCAGCTCCAGATGAGCTTTTTCTCTTCTGTCCCAAAACCACTGCGCCTGTCCTGAGACCGCTGCTGGCCTCCATACAATCTCTCCCCCTCCCTTCCCATCTCATCTCCTTGAAAGGGAGGCCTTGGGTCACAATCTCCACCCACCCCTCCATGCACAGGCCGACAGACCAGGCCACCAACCTCCTGAAGCTGGTGGCCTGGTGTGGAAGGCAGCAAAAGGCCCGTGGGCAGGTAAACAAGAAAGACAAAGAAAGGCACATGTTCTTCTAGAGTGCTGTGAGCCAGCGGGGTCCACAACAACCAGGGTTCTCTCCTGAGGAGCAACAGGGCCTGGGTGTCAGATGATCCAGACAGAAGAGGGGCAGAGGGAGAAGCACGTGGAGCTGGAGGAATGGAAGCTGCAGGGCTGGGAAGCTTGGGGGAAGCCGAGCCCAGTCCCCTTCCACCTGGCATCCTTGGAAACAATGCTCTTCCTGTTTGTGGGCCCGAAGAGATGGGTCGCCATTATCCGTCTGCCTGCTCCCTTCTGCGACTCCCGTTACTCCAGGTCTGCTGGTCCACCTGTGTCTGTGGCCGCCACCCCTTGCTCCCCGTGGGTGTCCCCATGTCCCTGCTGCCCTCTTACTCTACACCAGAGGTTGAGACTTTTTGCAGGGTGGGGCTAAGATTCCTTTGATTCTCTTCCGATCTCTCGTTCCCCCAAAACAACAGTGCCTCTTACACACACACATGATTTTTTTTCATACAACATTATAAAGGGAGATTAGGGTCCCCCCATGTCATGAACTCCAAATTCAGAAGCCTTGTGTCCTGTGCTCATGTTCCCAGGGAGATCCCACCCGCTCTCACAGTCCTGTTCCCAACTTCCCAAAGCTGGAGGGTTGACAAGGCAGAGCATAGGTGTTTGGGGAAGTGAAACTACTCCTTGTGATACTGTGGCGTGGGTTTGTCAGAATGCGTCACCCAGGGGGAACCCTAACATAAGGTATGGAGTTCGGGTGATCATGACAAGTCAGTGCAAGTCATCCACTGTGACCAAGGTGCTACAGGGTGGATGTCAATAGTAGGGGAGGCAGGGGACATAGGAATTGCCTGTACCACCTTCTCCATTTTGCTGGGAACCCTTTTTCTTTTTTGCAGTACTAGGAACTGAACCCAGGGTACACGCAAGGGAAGTGCTCTACAACCCCAGCCCTTTAATTTTTAAATTTTGAGATGTGATCTCACTAAGTTGCTGAGGCTGGCCTCAAACTTGTGATCCTCCTACTTCAGCCTCCCTAGTAGCTGGGATTACAGGCATGTGCCACCGCACCTGGCTGGGCCATCATCACTCTCATCAAGAATGGAGGCCAGAAGCTTCTCTGCCCTCTTCCAGCCACTCCCGCACCCCACTCTCCAGGGAAATCACCATCCTGACCTCTACATCATCAATGAGTTATGCCTGTCCCAATAGAACCTCACAGCGTCTCCTCTTCAGGACCTGCCTTCTTCCGTCCAGCATTGTGCCTGGGAGATTCCACAGTCTTGGGTGTGACAATCACTTCTCTTTTCCCCACTGTGTGGGATTCACGGTCTGAGGCACTGTACTGCATCGCAAGGCGGCCAGCACCTTGCCAGCATAATTTTTCCTGCTCAGGAGGGGATAAGCTACCTGAGAAAAATATATTTTGAAGTAATTAGTGAAAAAATAAGAGACAAAATCAAAGAATAGGGTTTAAAAGCAGAGTGCCTGATAGATTCTTCCAGTCCTGGTAGGAGCTGGAACAGAACAGCTGGAAAATGGCTCCGGTCATTTATTCAAGGGGCTACATCCAAGGCAGGGATCAGGTTTCAGCGAGAGGAGTCTTGCTGCATGGTGTCTTGCAGTCAACAAGTCAACAGGTTGATTGGCATCTTGGCAAGCTACACTCATCTCTGAGAGCCTGTGTGTCTATGTGGCTGCCGCAGGTCACCCCACCTCCGGTGCTGTGTGGAACCTGCAGAGCTGAATAGGAGCTCACGTGAATCTGAGTGATCTCACCAGCAGGACTGCTGCTGGCAGTTCCCAGATACCAGATTTTCCTACTCCATGGCTACCCTGTGGATCTGGCCGGCGCACACACGGGTGGCTTCTGACAGTACTGTATCTTGGTGGGCTTTTATTTCCAGCATTGGGCCCTGATGAATAATGCAGCTGTGAACATTCTCATATACGTCTTTTGGAGAACATACTTACACGTTTCTGTTGAGGATGTATCTAGGAGCGAAATGCTGGGTCATCGCGCATGCATGTGCTTGACTTTTATAGACCGTTCCTAAATCTTCCAAAGTGATCGTGCTCAGTTACATACCCATCAGCATTAGGTAAGTAACCTTCTTTTATAGCAGTACTTGGTATTGCTGGTATTTTTAATTTTAGCCATTCAGATATTTGTGTAAGGACAGCTCACGTGGGTTTATTTAGTTTGTTCCTAATGACTAATCATATGGAGGCACTTTCATGTGCTTATTGGCTATTAACACACCAGTATATTTCTATGGGATTATTTTTCTTATTATTGAGTTCTAGGAGTTCTTTGTATATCCTGAATACTAGTCCTTCCTCGGATGTCCATTTTGTGAGTGTTTTCTCCCAGTCTCTGTGAATCTCCCCCATTTGTTTTCTTACCCATCCCTCTTGATGATCACTTGTGTTGTTTCTCTTTATGGTGATGGTGACAGCAGTGTGTTTAACCAGGTGTGGGCACAGGCCTGTGCTGGCACAGGGCCTTGGCACCTCACACGCTGGTTAGCGCTTCTGTTTCCGTGGAGCCGACAGCTCGAGAGGCCCCAGCCAAGTCACCCGTGAAGCAAGTTGCTTTCTTCTGGAATCAGTGCCTTTTGTCTTTTGCTACAACCTGATCGTGACAAATGCTCTCAGAGAGGTGAACACTCACTAGTGTTACAGTCCAGTTATCCAGCTGTGAAAAACAGCCACGAGGACGAGTGAGACACAACCTCAGGCAGCGACTTCCTCACAGGTAGAGGCTGTGGAAAGCATTCGGGTGCAGAGGTGTCAATGTGGACTGCGTTCACTCCTTGTAGCCAGTTTGCATACGGTACAGTTAGCCTGTGCCGATTCTCAGTAAATATCTGACAATGTTCTTATTCAAAGGAATAAGATACATTAAACAACCCCAAATATCTTCCCCCATGTAAACAGGAAAGATGCACATGTTTGCACTTGGTTTTATTTATACAGCTGGTAGAAGTGTGAGTAAGGAGGAAATTAGAATGAAGTAGTGTGCCCTGTTTGTGGCTAGGTTGGGTGTTTACTGTGGTCTGGTTTGGGGCCCAGGTCATAGGAGGGTCTTCACAGTCAAGTCTAAAGGGTCTTCTGGGCCAACTTATTACCATCTTTCCTGGCTTACTTCTCTTTCTTGGGAACTCCGGACTGTGGGCTGTATTCTCTCCAGCCTTTTTATTCCTAATGTGTGCGAAGTCTAATGTTTGGTCCACTAAGTGCTTGGCTGATGAAAGGAAGAGAAAGAACAAAAACCAGGAAGGAAAGAAGTAGGATCCTAAGGTTGTTCTCTGTTGTCCTGTGAAAATGAGAGAACTACTGGGCCTGGTGGTACAGGCTGTAGTCCCAGCTACCAGGAGTTGGAAGCCAGCCTGGTCAACACTCAGACCATATCTCCAAAATAAAAGATATGCCAGGGCATGGTGGCACACCCTGACCCCAGCAACCTGTGAGGCAGAGGCAGGAGGATCACAAGTTTGAGGCCAGCCTGAGCAACTTAGCAAGGCCCTTTCTCAAAAGAAAAAAAAAGGACGGGGAGTGCTGAGAACACAGCTCAACGGCAGAGCGTCCCTGGGGGCAAACAAATAAGCAAACAAACAAAACAACAGCAGCTTTTTTCCTACTGTGTGTGGAAGAGAGTCAGAGACACATCCTGGCTGGCCTGAAAGAACCCATGTGGGGAGGATGTGAGAATGGCCTCTGAGAGCTGCGCATGGCCCCAGCTGACAGCCAGCCGCAAAGTGGGACCTTCGTCCTGCAATTGAGAAAGAATAAATTCTGCCGACAAGAATAAGCTGGGAAGCTTATTTTTCTCCAGATAAGAACTCACCTGGCTAGCACCTCGGCTTGTCTGTATGTAGCCTCCTTAGAAGAGAATCCGGCCACGTGTATCAGGCCTCTGGCCTACAGAACTGTGAGCTAGTAAATGGGTGTTGTTTTTAGCTACTAAATTTTTGGTCATCTGTTACATGGCAATCGAAAACTAGTCCAGTTGCTCATGGTATTTTGTTTTGTTTTTGCAGTACTGAGGATTGAACTCAGGGCCTCACACATGCTAGGCAAGTGCTTTACCATTGAGCCACATGCCCAGTACCCTGCTCATGGTATTGTTAAGGAATGAGAAACACTTAGGTTCCCAGCAAAGCTAAGGGATGATTCAGGGAAATGGAGGTGGGTGGGTTTGGTATCCTAGGTGGGCAGGCCTTGGCCAGTTCTCTCAAACATTGCAGTACTCCAGGAATAATCAGGTATAGCAGACAGAGGGACAGGAATCTGAGTGGCACAGAGAAGACTGTGAGATCAGCAAGAGTCTAAAGGACAGGATCCAGGTCTTTGGTGACTACTTAGATCAGCATCTGCCTTGTATTCGTTCAATGAATATTTCTGTTTGTTCTGTTCTCAGTATTGCATACGCAGCACTCAGATAGACTGGGTACCTATTCTCACAGGGCTTGTGGCATAGAGGAATGCTCAAGTGTCAAAGAACAAGGCCATTTCCAATCAATAGTGCAAGGAAGACAACAGAAACTATGGACAAGATAGAGGCTGCTGGAGAGTGGGAGGGGATGCTTTGGGTTCCAGGAGGCATCTCTGAGGGGGTGACATTTCAGCTGGGATCTGAATGGTGTGAAGTGGCCAGCTATGGAAAAGCTGGGGTCAGAGCCTACTGGGAAGAGAAAACAGCAAGTGCAAAGACCCTGAGGCATGGAAAGCTAGTAAACAGTGAAGGGAGCCTCTAAGATAAGGCCAGCAAGACAGGCTGCAGCCAGGCTGTGTAGGGTCTTGCCAACACAGGAAAGAATTTAGATTTAAAGGCAAGTGCTTGAGGTTTTGCTCAGGGGAGTGATATAATCTGGTGCACTGCTTTTTCTTCTTTTCCTTTTTTTTTTATTGCTGGAAATGGAACCTAGCTCCTCACACATGCTAGGCATATGCTCTACAACTGAACCACATCCCCAGTGAACTATTTTTAAAAGCTTGCTTTGAGGGCTGAGGTGAGAACTGGCTACCACTGGGAGGAGCCAACATGGCAGAAACCAGCAGGCTCTTGCAGCAGCCAGGCAGCAGGTGAGTGGCTTGGACCCAAGATGGCAGTGGTGATGGAGAAATCCAGAAAGTCTGCTTTGGAGATGAAGCGGGTCAGACTCTCCGGTGGATTTGACGCGGAGGGTGAACAAGTGAATATGTTTGATGATCCCGTTTAATGGGATCAGGGAGAGGAAAGATCCAGAGTCTGTTAAGGGTGAAGTTGGGAGAGCTTTCCATAAGCTTCTTGTAAGGGGAAGAAAGTTAAGAAGCAGTTTCTAACTGGGCATGGTGGTGCACACCTGTAATCCCAGCAGCTCGGGAGGTGGAAGCAGGAGGATCGCGGGTTCAAAGCCAGTCCCAGTAACTTAGCAACTCTCTAAGCAACTTAGAGAGACCCTATCTCAAAATAAAAAATTAAAAGGGGCTGTGGATATTCTCAGTGTTTAAGCACCCCTGGGTTTAATCCCTGGCACCACAGATAGGTAGGTAGGTAGGTAGATAGATAGATAGATAGATAGATAGATAGATAGATAGATAGATAGGGCAAGCAAGCAAGTTCTAGAAGAAACAAAGGAGATCCATGGGCTGGGCGATGCCGTCAGTGACAACCTAACTGACCTCAGTGTGAGCCGTTGTTGGTTGGCCTGACTGGTGTGGGCATCTGAGCTGGCTAGGGCTTGTTTCTTATTTGAGTCCCAATCCCTTGAAGAACCTGATGAGAACTCATCTCTTCTCTCGGAAAAAGTGCCCATGTATGGATCTGTTCCATCCACTAGGGGCTTTAGAACAGGAAGCAAATCCCTGGAGTCAGCCTGCTGCTCTGGGGACAGTATGCCAACCAAGGAAGGGGACCAAAGCACTCACACTGACCACAGGCCCAGAATGTATGTGTAATGGATACTGTCATCTATGTCTGCCCAGCATTTGAGCTCCTCTTGTCCAAGGTCCATAGAAGAATCTCAGTGCAAATGTTGCAAACACCATTGTTGCTTCTCAGCTGGCCGAAGAGTGGACAGGAGCACTCTTCTGGAGCTGGGACTGTGCAGCAAGCTATGCAGGCCTGGGTCTTTGGTGATGGCAGCAGTGTCCTCAGGGTAGATTTAGACCAGGTCCTGCAGCCCTGCCTCCCTCATTTCCTCATGGTTTCTGAGCTGGCTTCTGAGCCTTCCCGAAGGATCTGTGGGACGCTTTACATGCCCTCCACACCTTCCTTTTCCTTTTGAATCAACCAGTGTGACTGGTCTGGGATGTAACCATAGGATAGAAAAAGGGCACGAGAAGGAAGAGGAGGAGAAAGAAAGAGGCGGGGAGGAGCCAGGGCTCAAGTCACCCAGGCCAGCCTTTGAAATCTGCCCCTCTGGGGGACAGGTGGACAAGTTTCTTTCTTTTGTTCTTTGTAAGCTTTAAAACCTATGGAACAACTGAGCAAATAGTATTTCTCTTAAACTCCTCACATAGATCCAAAAATATTAAGGTCTTTGAGTAAGTTCCTAATTTGCCAACCCATGTCTCATTTTCCTCATGTGTAAAATTGGAAAATTAAAATCACCTCCCTCAAGACTAGGCAGAAGGTTAAACGAGGTAACTTGCATAACATTTGACTCAGAATGCCTGTGTGCACAAAATACACTCTGATTATTTTATTAGTGTTATTAATTCTCTTAACATGCACTTATGGAGCATTTATAGGGTAAGGCATTGTCAAAGGTTCAGAAATCCGATGACAGATCTTGTGGTTTGGAAATCCACAGGCTGTGGATAAGTAAATAAAACATCACAATATAAGATAGTATTCTTCAAACTTGAACAGCGTTCAGTCTTCTAAGAGGACATTTCAGACTCTCAGTGTTGACTTAACTCTTTCTTTAAACTTATTTTGAAATAATTTTAGATGTAGACAAAAGTTGGTAAAAACACTACAAGGAGTTCCTATTTGTTCTCCTTCCTGCCCCCCACCCATTGTTAATATAGTGGGTAAGATGGCATTATTTATCCAAACTAAAAAATTTGCTGGGCATGGTGGCACATGCCTGTGATCCCAGGCCTGTAATCTGGCGGCTGAGGCAGGAGGATTGCAAATTCAAGGCTAGGCTGGGCTAGTTAGCAAGTCCTTATCTCAAAATAAAAACTAAAAAGGACTGGAAATATATCTTGGTGATAAAGTGCCTCTGATTTCAATACTCAGTACCAAGACAAAAAAACAAGACAAAACAAAACTAAGAAATTAACATTGGCATGATTCTACTAACTAAAGTGTAGGTTGTATTCCAAAGTTACCAATTTCCCTGCTAATGTCTTTTCTCTGTTCTGAGATCCGATACAGGACACTGTGTTGCTTTTAAGACTTAATTGTTTGAATCGTGCACACCTGTAATCCCAGTGACTCAAGAGGATGAGGCAGGAGGATCACAGGTTCGAGACCAGCCTCAGCAACTTAGTGAGGCCCTGAGCAACATAGTGAGATCCCGTGTCAAAATAAAAAATAAAAACAGTTGGGAATGTGGCTCAATGGTGAAGTGGCCCTGGGTTCAATCCCAAGTGCCCAAAAAATAAAAAAGACTTAATTGTTCGTAATTTGCTACTTAAAGATATACAAATATGGGCTGGGGTATAGCTCAGTGGTAGAGCAGTGCTTAGCATGCATGTGGCCCCAGGTTCAATTCCCAGCACAACACAAAAATGAATAAATACAAACTTCACTAGACAACTTAGTATGCATTTAGCACTTGCATTACTAAAAACCAAAATGAATTTATACACATTATTTTCTAAAAAAATCTTTATTGCCCCTTTTAAAGCAAACATTTAAAACTTCAAACTGATATAATTCAAATTAATTTGATATCAGGATTCACATTTCATTTTCAGTCCTGGGGACTGAACCCAGGGTTTCACATGTGCTGGGCAAGTGCTTCGTCACAGAAGCACCCTGGCCCAGGCTCGTGTTGTTTTGATGAAAGTCAGCTGCCTCTTCACTCAGTGAATTAGTAGCACTGCTATGATGAGGCCTTTTGCTTTCTCTGTCCCTACATTCTGCTAATGATTTAATTCTTCCCACCCCTGAGCTTGCCAACTGCAAAACCTTCTTTTGCACAGTAGGTTGTGACATCATTTGACTTTCCCTTGGCTCAAACTTATCCCTGTGATATTAGTTCCTACCACCCCCCTCTCCCTTTGAGCCAAGATAATAAAAGCAGTGGCATGTGGCACCAGTGACCTGGAACCTTAAATATGAACTTGGCACAGAAATCAAGCAGCAGCACTTCTCAGATGAAGGCTAAGCAGAGAATCAGATTCGCACATCTCAATTGCTAAAAAGATCATCAAAAATAAAAAAGACCCCAGAAGGTTATTTTGGGAATACACCTGTAAAACTCTGGTGTAAGAAACAGTGCAGTAAGACCATGTATGGGGAGAACTCAGGCATCTAGGGGTCTTGGAGGTAAAGAAGCATACCTGAGCATCACCTGGGTGTGGAGAGGGGCAGCTTTCTCTGTCTCTTGTTTTGCTATGAGCTGGGCTCTTGCTACCCAGGCAGGTCTTGAACTCTTGGACTCAAGCGATCCTCCTGCCTCAGTCTCCCTGGTAGCTGGGACTACATGTGCATGCCACCTCACCTGGGCAGGGAGGGTGTTAATAGTAGCTAGAAGAGCAGGAGGAAAGGCATTAAGGGTGTGAGGGAGGGTCTCATGGTTTTTTTTTTCTTCTCCTCCTCCTCTTTTTTTTGGGGCAGGGAGGACTAGAGACCAGTGGCGCTCTACCACTGAGCTACATCATCAGTCTTTTTCTTTACTTTTCCTATTTTTTTTTTGAGTCAGGGTCTTGCTAAGTTGCTGAGGCTGGCCTCAAACATGTTACCCTCCTGCCTTAGCCTCCCAAGTTGCTGGGGTTGCAGGTATGTGCCACAATGCCCAGCTCTCATGGTTTCTAAGCTGTAACTCTGATTTGGGGAGAGTATAGTGAGTGGCAGGGGGTAGGTGGCAGCCTGGGACACAGGCTGGGAAAGAAAAAAGGGGCCATGTACTGAAGGGTCTGGAGCCACCAAGGTCTTCATATGTGTTCCTTTGTCTATAGAAGAATTGAAGTGTGCCATGATCAGATTTGCCTGATAGAGAGACTCTGTCTTGTGACAGAAGTCCAGAAAAAAGGACTGCATCAGACTTCCCATGGTAGTGGGAGCAGACGAGACTGAACCTGATATCTGAACGAGCTCACAGGACCTGGAGACCCACTGGCCACGGAGGTAGAGAACTCAAAGGAATCCCAATGTTATTTGAAGATTTCTGGAATGACAACTAATACCAGAACATTTTCAGTTAGTTGGAATCTATAAACTAGTAAGATTTTCTTTATGTTTTGGTTGCTTACTAGCCAAGACTTGCATAGCACTTACCATACAACACGCTGTCTTTTTATGTGTATTGTGTTTTGCTAAATAAAAATCCAGAGGTGTAGTGACTATGCCTGTAGTCCCAGCTGCTCAGGAGGATGAGGCAGAGAGATCACTTGAGCCTAGAGTTCAGGTCTAGCCTGGGCAACAAAGTGAGATGGTTCTCTTTAAAAAGTGATAAAATAAAAGTCCATTAAGTATAATATAAACCTCTACTTCATATACTACTAGAAGAAAAAATACTTCCAGTTAAACATACTGGTACACAGGGCACATTCTGATATCTAGGTTATTAAAAACAGCTTGGACTTCCCAATTAATGGCATAAACTCATAGGTTTCACAAAAACCCTCTGAGGAGGGTATTGTTAGCATCCTTATCTGAGAAATGAGGATGCAGAGGCAGAGAGGGTTGAGTTAACTTGCTCTCCACAGGTAACATGAGGCAGAGCCAGTGCTCAGCCCCAGGCAGTGTGGTGCACCTTGTCCCAAGAGTAGCATCTAGCACAGCATCACGGTCAAGTTCATTGCTACCTGAATGCTGTGTTAGACATGATACTAGACACCCTGCATCCTGCATTACAGCCTTATCCTTGATGGAAGCAACCCAGTAAAGAAGCAGGTCAAACCCTCAGGCCAGTGATTGTGGAGAGGAAGCTTATTGTAGAGAGGAAGCTGCTCTGGCTCAGAGGACCCAACACAACTCATTTTATCTCGGAGAAAATGCTATGTTCCCTGGGGGGTGGTTCCTGACACTTAACTGTGCCACTCTTGGAGAGACAAGAGTGGAAGTGGATGTATTTGACACGATGAAAAACCATGGGCCCCAGCATGCTGTTTTCAATATCACTGAGGCTGAAATGCATGGAACGTGAATCAGGGTAGGGATGAGGAGCGTCATGGTCTTATACCCACGAGGTGATGGTATTGAGGGTGGACCTTTGAAGGCGACTGGGCCTGTGAGGCCCTTACGAATGGGAATAACTCCCTTATAAAATGGGTCCAAGGGAGCTCATCATCCTCTTTGCCCTGTGAGGTTATGGTGAGAAGATGTCTATGGAGGAAGCAGGACCTCGCCAGACACCAGAGCCAAAGCATCTTGATCTTGGACTTCCCAGCCTCCAGAATGGAGAATTTTCTGTTGTTTGAAACAATGCAGTTTAAGGTGTTCTGTTATAGCAACCAGAATGGACTAAGACAAGGAGATAACTGGTTTATTTTTACTAATAAATATTTACTGAGAGTGCCCCATATACCACCAGGCACTGGGCACACACAAATGAACAAGGCCCAATACTGTTATAAACTCTGTATGAAGGTGGGAGGTCAGACAGTACATTGTGATCAACAAAAATAACTGCTACAAGTTTGCTTCAAAATCACCTAGAATAATCCAAGAGTGAGGCTGGCATGGTGGTTCGTGCCTGTAATCCCGGTGACTGGTGGAGTTGAAGGGGTGGAGCTGGGCAGGGTCTGAGGCAGGAGGATAGCAAGTTTGAGACCAACCTGGGAAACTTGATGAGACCCTGTCTCAAAATAAAAATAAAAATAAGGGCTGGAGGTATAGCTCAGTGGTAGAGTGCCACTGGATTCAATCTCTAGTATCACAGAGGAAAAAAAAAAAATCCAAGGATGAGGGAGTAGTGAAGGAACATCTGAAATAAGATGAGTCCCGTGTGGATTGCAGAAGCCGGGTGGGAGTGTGAGCACAGGGTACCATTGCACATTCCTATAGGAACCAAGAGGATGGAGAGAGAAGTAACAGTGACAAACACATTGAAAAAGAGCCCATCTCAAGACTATTGAAGATTTGTGGGATCTTTAAAAATGACACTTTTATTAGCCTTGCAGTGATCTGGTGGCCTGAGGAAACCCTAGTGCCTGAAGGCAACTACCCAGTGTAAACATTTCCTAGAGTGCTACCTTTGAGTTCACTATTAGTGCACTTGCAGGGTGTATTTTGGTAATAAAAGTGTATCAGTCGGAAAATCGTAATTGATATAAAGGTATTTGTGGAGTAAAGCATAAGAAAACAAGTAAAATATTTAGCATGTGAGTTTTGAGGAGCTGGTGGGGCCTGCGTAGG
This sequence comes from Geosciurus inauris, assembly GCA_004024805.1. Classification (NCBI taxonomy): domain Eukaryota; kingdom Metazoa; phylum Chordata; class Mammalia; order Rodentia; family Sciuridae; genus Geosciurus; species Geosciurus inauris. Next base: position 46,031 of record PVHX01010397.1, read on the forward strand.
AGAACCTGGGAAGCATTCTAGAGTGCACATCAGCAAGGACTCAGAACCAGAATGACAACACCGACAGTGACTAAACAGGCCCACCTAGGGATTTGGAAATAGGATTGAATCAAGTGAGTCAAAGTGGCTTGAGACTCTTGATTATCAAAATTAGGGGTATACCTAGAAATCTCACCCACAACACTTACAAGCACTTAGTAACAGGATTCCAAGTGTTTTACATTCCAGTGGGCTTTTACAACACATTCTTGAGTAATAAAATATTGTGTGTGTGTGTGTGCGCGCATGCACATGTGTAAAATTATTCAAGATTTCTTTAAAGCCATCCTGCATATTTTGGAAAATATGTGTTTTCTCTTGTTTGACGGGCTGATTTTATCGTCTGTACAAAGCCTGCGGTCTGTCAAGGCACACTGCCTCCCCACGGAGGAGGGCAGGCCTGAGGACTTCCTCAAAGTCTCAGGCAGAAGGTAGAATTTGGATGGAAACTTCAAGACAGCTGTATCAGAAAAAACAAAACAAGACTTTTGAGTGAAATGCAGAGAGTTTCTAGGCTGACAATTTGTGTGGTCAGTGGTTGCTGAAGAAAGCAGATAGCAGCTCCAGTATTGACCAGCAGGCAGTCGCTCAGCCCAGAAGTCCTTACCCTGCTATGTAGCAATAGAATACAGCATGTTCTAAAATTGACTGCAACAATAGCTGCAGAGCTGTGTGTGGCCACGAGAGCTCATTATGTTGTAAAACTTTTTAATTTTGTTTTCGTTGCTGGGGATTGAATCTGCATGCTAGGCAAGAGCTGTATTACAGAGCTGCAGACCCAGCTCTGTGCACTTTAAATAGATGACTTTTTGTTAAAAAAGGAAATGCTAATGGCATTTGGATAAATTTTATATTTATCTAGTTATGTGACATTTATTTTCAGCTTTATTTTACAAATACTTCCATGACTATTATGTACCATGCAGCAGATTCCAAGCACTTTACAAAAGAATATATTTCATCCTCATCATAACTTCATGGATACTATTGTTACCTCCATTTTACACAGGTACAGAGGCACACAGAGGTTAAGTTACTTAAGGTCATTCAGTGAGAAATGGCAGTTGGGATTTGAACACTGCCAGACTGGTTCCAGAGTCTGATCTTCAGTGTTCTCTTATAGTAATTTCATATTTAGGTCTTTAAGGAACAACCAAATTGTTCTTTATAGCTGATGCACTTCACATTTATACTAGTAATGAGAGTTCACATTTCTATTATGCTGCCTTTCCCAATGGCATTTGTTGTTCTTAACTGTGAGGGTCTTGGATTTGAGGAAAAAGGACAGAGTTAAGAAACTTATCCTTATTTATAATGCTTAATGTAAATATTTGATGCCTAATATAGGCATGACACTGTTAGGTACTGGGTGGTGGTGGATGCACAGGGTAGAGAATGTGGACAAATGACATACAGTTCATGAAAAATCCTCAGTTTAATTCAGATGCAAGGGAATGAAACTATATATTTGAGTCAAGAGTATGATAGAGGATTTTTCAAAGAAAGGATGTAGGAAGATCAGCTATAAATGTGATAATTCAAAAATGATGGATATTGGAACTTGGGCAGGAGGAGTGAAAACAGAATTGAATTTTGAAGAAATATTTCAGAATTAAAAATGACAGTTTAGATACTGAGTGTGGGGACCAGAGACAAGAGTGGGTTGAGGGTGGTTGTGAAGACACTGCTAATACAATTAACCAAGAGTGAGCACAGTATAAGGTCAAGAGGAGCTCAGCTAAGGAAGGCAATTGTAGACAGGCTAGGTGTGGAGCTGGCAAGCCATCCTGGAAATATTCAAATAGGCAGGAACTGGGATCTGGATGCCCGAGAAGGCTTTACTTTTGAGGAAATAAATGGCTTTTGAACCCTCCTTTGGATTTGAGGCACTATGTCCCAAGTTCTTATAAGAAATGCTCCTGTCCTTGGGCTGAGGTTTTGGCGCAGTGGTAGCGTGCTCGCCTAGCATGCGGGAGGCACTGGGTTCGATCCTTAGCACCACATAAAAATAAAATAAAGATATTCTGTCCACCTACAACTAAAAAAAAAAAAAATTAAATAAAATTAAAAAAAAGAAATTCTCCTGTCCTTAAAGTGAGGGCTAATCTGACAATATAGAATACTACGGCTTCCATGCATTTTAGGACATTGAGCCGTGAATCCACTCATTTCTCCAATTTATGATTTAGAAGAACGCCAACACTACTTATTAAGGGAAGTGGGTAATGCTTCACTTTCAAAAGGCCTAGTGTTAACCTGCACTTGCCCCTGCAGTTTTCGTCTAGCTAAGAATTCTCAAGTCCTCTTATTAGACAACAGTAGAGGCAGTTCTCTATGTATTAACAATCAGCATAGAAAGTTTGCTCAGACTCAGAAAGTGAGAAATATGGTACTGAGGAGTTGTGCTGCCACTGCTGGCACACCAGCCTTAAAAGACATCAGGTTCAAACCCACTTTTTCCCCAATCATCATCATCTTTTTTTTTTTTAACTATTTTCCTGTTTGTTTTCTCTTTTTATTTCCTTCATCAGTAGATGAATGTTAAGTACAGACAAAAACAACATTTAACACGCCCTCGCCCCCGCCCCCCGCAAGCCTCTATCACTGAGCTACACCCCCAGCCTTCCCTCCCCTTTTTTTTGAGACCGGGCCTCGCCAAGTTGCTGAGACTGGTCAGGAACCTGCGATCCTACTGCCTCGACCTCCCGAGGAGCTGGGATCATAGGCGTGCGTCACCGCGCCGGGTCAAGTATTCCTAAGGTCAAGAAAAGCTGGAGGAATGAAAAAGTAACAAAAAACCCCACATCCACTCCGAATCCGCAGCCCGATGGGCTTCACTCGCCGACCCCACCGGCCCTGCCCAGGACCGCGACATCTCGGTCTGGGCAGCGGCCGCTCGGGAAGCCGAGAGGAGGAAGAGCAGGGGCCGGCGGTGCCAGCACCAGCGCTGCCATCAACCCCGCCTAGTCGCCCGGTCTCGCAGGTGCTCCCGGCCGCACCCCCACGGTGATTCACGCCCTTCTTTCCCGGGAAGTGCGCGGCCCGGCGCCCGGAAGTGCGTCATCGCCCCGCGCCAGCCGCCTCACGCGGTGCGCCGCGCCACCTCGCGCAGCGCCCGGGGGTCCCTTGCTGGGTGGCTCAGGGGCCGGAGGACTCGGGCTGCAGCTCCCGCCGCCGCTTCCCAGAGCAGCCATGCAGGTCTCTAGCCTCAACGAGGTGAAGATTTACAGTCTCAGCTGCGGCAAGTCCCTTCCCGAGGTGAGTGCGCCCGCGCCCCCGCGCTGTGGAGCTCTTGGGGCACTCCTCGCTCGCCTTGGCCCTGGCCTTGGCCTTGGCCTGGCTTGGCCCCCGATTCGTGGAGTGCCCGGGGCGAGTGGCTCTGAGCCGGGGGTCTGGTCGGCCACGGTAGCAAAGGGTGCTACTGTCACCGCGCGAGGAGCTGGACCGAGAGGTGATCAAGGTCGATGAGCTTTGCTGGAATTTTTGCGAAGTTCTCCAGAACAGAGGACATGTCCCTTTGGGCTTCTGTGCGTGTCCACAGTCATTGCCACGCCGAGCAGGAAAACGTGGACAGATCGGTTGACAGACATCTCTTCTCTCATTTTGATGTGCTCCGGGTTTTCATACCCTTTCAACTTTGTTGAGCTCCTATTATAGGCGGGGTCCTAGGGTCACAGCAGTGGACAAGGGAGATCCAGTCTTTGCACCTGTCGCATTTATGGTGCAGAGCAATCTTGTATTCGAATCTTGTTGAACTTGATTCCGTAGTGTTAGATATCAAAGTCAGAAGGGGCTTGGCAAATCGGTAATACTTCTCCAGTCTTTTCATGTGTCAAGTATGCAGCTGAGATCTAGCCAGGGGAAAGATGACTTACCAGGGTCACATAGTAGGCTTTGAAACTTGGTTTTTAGTTCTTATAAGTGGTGGTCAAGCCTCTGTTCAAGCACTTCCAGGGAGAGAAAACTTTTTGTGGAAGTTCATTTCCATTTGCAGGTCTCCATCCTCAAGGAAGTGAAAATTTACAGTCTCGGCTCAAAATTCTCAAGACTCTGTACTTTTAGAAAGTGGTTTCAAAATGTACCACTTGATAGCATGCCACTATTGGGCGGAGTCTGGCCCATGGAAAATAGAATGAAGGTAGCTCTTCTGCAGTGTACCCGTCACCACTGAGAAATTTGGAGCCAATGAGTAGATTTTTACTTCTCAAAATTTAGGTTTAAATAATTCCTCATCTTCCAGTTGTTCTTCACACAGGTGAGCTTTCTCATTTTGTTTTTTCATTGTGCTCATTTGTTGAGAGTTATTATGTGCAGAGAGTTCTTTCTTTTTTTTTTTTTTTTTCCTGCCCTGGGGATTGAATTTAGGACCTTATGCATGCTGGGCAAGTGGCAAGAGCTCTACTGTTGGGCCAAGGCAGCTCTAAGTGTTAGGGTAAGTGGTGAACATACTGGATAAACTTGCCTGTCGGGGAAAAGGATAACGAACAAATGAGCAAATGAGAAGACAATTTCGGATGATAAAAAGTGCTTTCAGTTATGAATGGTGGAAAATGAGTGGGAAAGGAATTGGCAAAAAAAAAAAAAAGTCTTGTTTTTTATATTGAAGGATTGAAGTTTTATTAAGTATCAAATGGAAACCTTGAGTAGTAAACACTGTGTATATTCTAGCTTTACCTCCTTCAAATGTAAGGGTAAATCATCTGGTTTTTTTTTACCCCCTTTCCAGCAACAGAGAGGCACCTATGCAGTGAGAGAATGAGGTCACCAGCATTCCCAGAGCTTGCTTACTTTTTGGGGGGCAGGAGGGGGTGAGGTTAGTTTTCTGATTAAATTATTTGATAAAGTATGATTTTTTTTTCTTTCTTGTACTGAGGATGCTTTACCAGCCCTTTTTCTTTTTTATTTTGAGACAAGGTCTTTTTTTTTTTGTACCAGGGATTGAACTCAGAGGTACTTGACCACTGAGCCAGACCTCCGGTCCTATTTTGTGTTGTATGTAGAGACAGGGTCTCACTGAGTTGCTTAGCGCCTCGCCGTTGCTGAGGCTGGCTTTGAATGAGTGATTCTCCTGTCTTGGCCTCCCAAAGTGCTAGGATTACAGGTGGCCACCACGCCAGGCGAGACAAGGTCTTTCTAAGTCACCCACACTGCCCTGGAACTTATGATCCTTTTTCCTCAGCCTCCTGAGTACCTGGAATGACAAGCATGTACCCTCACCACACAGTATAATTCTTTATTTGCTATAATTTTATAGACTATTAGAGAGGATGGCTTAATTTAGTGAAAGCTTTTGGTTCTTTGATGAACTTTAGAAACATTTTTAGGCCTCTTTTTTTTTGTTCCCACACTGACTCCTTTTCCTGTGTGCTGTCCTGTAGTGATGTCAGATTTTATAGAAACTCCTGAATGAACTTTCTTTCCTTCTCATCTTCACTGTGTTGGAGAATTCCTGGCCTTCCAGGTCCCAGTCCTCCATGTAGAAGGAAATCTCAGTCTTCTTTTTGCCCCATACTCATTTGCTCAGGAAGGATGAGACCTATGATTCTATGAATTTTCACCTTTGTGAGAAAAACTTCTAAGAAGAATTGTATTGTAGTATTTGGTGGGGAGGGCACCTTCGTAATACACCTTTGTTCTACTTGTGTTAAATTGATATATAAGAACACAGTGGGGCTGGGTTTGTAGCTCAGTGGTAGAGCGCCTGCCTCGCGTGCGTGAGGCGCTGGGTTCGATCCTCAGCACCACATAAAATAAATAAAATACAGATATATCTGTGCATCTACAACTAAAAAAAAAAAAAGAACACATTGAGTGTCCCAAAATATACTCAACATAATCTTTAATTAAAATGTCACTGTGTAAAGTAAAATCAGAGCAATACAATCACTGGCATAAATTTGTTATCAGTCCACTAAACACAAAGGCAGGAGGGAGCTCTGGCTCAAACTCAGGCTCTTCAAACTATTATCCTGTTCCACATGTAGACACTGCCTCAGGTGTCACACTTAGAGACTTGAGTGGTGAGTCTGCATAACCAGAGGTCCTAAAGATTGTTATGTCCTATAATAAGGGGCATACATTGACTTGTGCTTTTGGAGGAGACATATGTTCATTTTGCTTTTGCTTTTCTTTCACTCCTTTAGAGCAGGGTTTCTTCGCCGTTATTGACATATTGACATTTTGAGCTGGTCAGTTCTTTGTCGCTGGGGCCTATCTTTGCATTTATTATAGGATCTTCAGCATTGTCCTTGGCTTCTGCTTGCTACATGCCAGGAGGATAACCCCCCACCCCAGTTGTGACAACTGTACTTTCAGGAATTGCCAAATGCCCTTTGGGGAACAAAATTGCCCTGGTCAGGAGCCATTGCTTTAGGATAATCATAATTGAAAAGTGCTTCCTCATTGTTACCAGGTTAGGCAACAGAATTATGGTGCTTGCTAGGCTGGGGTATAGAGCAAAACCTGGTATCAGTGACTATGACTGTAAAACGTACCATTTATTTATTATTCAGTGTCAGCTATTTGGCTAGTTACTTTTCTATTTTGTTCTTTATGAAAAAGACTTTTTCCTTTTATGTAAAATTTTCACTTAAATAGATGCATTTATTCCATATATGAGTTTTAACATTTGAGGCTTACTATTTTCCCTTAGATTGGTTAGATGACTTAGTTTTCTCTCATGTGAAACATAAGAATTTGAGAAACTCATTGTCTAATATGTGTAAACATATACAAGAAAAAATCCATAATATATCTTAATAGTAGTAGTATGAGAGTCACAGACTATTTTAATCTTCTATGTTATATATTCCTATCAGGCTTGAATTTTCTAATATGAATAGTATTACTTTTGTAAGCAGAAGACAATTTAGGTAAATTTGTTTTAAAATACAATCTCTTCATTTTCTTTAAGTGGCTGTCTGACAGGAAAAAGAGAGCACTGCAGAAGAAAGATGTTGGTGAGTATTGTCTCTCTGCTATGGTGACATTAGTGATCCTTATTATAAAGCTGTCACTCATCTGTTGATATCATATAGAAGTGAGGAGTTACAAAATGCAAAGATTAATATAGTGGAAAATAATCACTTTTGCCTTTTTCTTTTTAAGAAGCTTTTTGTTGTGGTTGATATGTTCCTGGGAGGTGTGGAATTTGATTTTATTCTACTTAAAAATTAATAAATTAGCCTCTTACTTCCTGGCTCAGAGATAGGGACTTTATTACTTGTAGCACAGCAAATATAATGAGTGTCAGCATACTTGTGCCAATTTCCACTTGAGTCCCATTGGAATATTCAGCACCATGTAGGTGGGTGCTCCCTAGACAGTGCATTTGTGTTGCAGCTGAGGTGCCCTGAGCTAGGAAGGCCACTGCTTCTATAGCAGGGAGTAAGGAAGCTTGCTCTTTGTCCAGAAGGGGCATCTGACTGCATCTGTCAGGGTTTCCAGCTGCATAAGTAACCCTGAGAAATGGTTTAGATATAAGATGGCAGTGCCTTGCAGTCTTGCCATAATCAGCAAGATGTGTGAGAGTGCGAGGCCCAAGGAGGACCATCTCTCCCAACATTTCAACAATTGTTTTTTTTTTTTTTTTCCTTCTTTTTTCTTTTTTGGGGGCTCTACCACTGAGCCACATCCCTAGCCCTATTTTGTATTTTTATTTAGAGACAAGGTCTCACTGAGTTGCTTAGTGCCTCGCTTTTGCTGAGGCTGGCTTTGAACTCTCGATCCTCCTGTCTCAGCCTCCTGAGCCACTGGTGTGTGCCACCGCACCCAGTAACATTCCAACAATTGTATAATTACTTTGTTTTCCAATGCATCAAAATCTTATGTTAAATCCATTTGTCTGTTTTGAGATAATAAGCATTTTTCTTTCTGAACAAAAGAATTGTACACATAGAATGTATGAACATAAATAGCAAAAGATAATTGCAGAAGATTTTGATTCTTTTGTAATGTGATTTTTTTCCCACATATTTTATTGGTGCATTATAGTTGTATGTATTTTTTATGCGTACATACCTGTGAAAAATATGGAATGTTTCACGAATTTGCATGTCATCCTTGCGCAGGGGCCATGCTAATCTTGTCTATATCATTCTGATTTTAGTATATGTGCTGCTGAAGTGAGCACTAGTTGTATGTATTGATGGGAAGATTTTGATTCTTTAATGACAGCAGAGAAAATCAGAGTGTAAGATTAATTCATAAATCATTTTGGTGGGCAAATTTTCTTTAAATTTTCTCCATTACAACTTGTCATAGGTGAAAGATTTATTTTCCCTTTTTGGGGGGGAGAGTACCAGAGATTGAACCCGGGGGTGCTTAACCACTGAACCACATCCACAGCCATTTTAATTTTTTATCTTTAGACAGGGTCTCTCTAAGTTGCTTAGGGCCTTGCTAAATTGCTGAGACTGGCTTTGAACTTATGATCCTCCTGCCTCAGCCTCCCAGACTGCTGGGATTATAGGTGTGTGCCACCATGCCTAGCTTCCCTTATATTTCATTTAAAACTGAGAGTACAAAAATTGAAGATTGAAGGGTTTCTGTATGGTGGGGTAAAGATCACAAGGCAAGAGTAGATCTTATGTAGTACTAAAGTGAGAAAATTACATTTTAGGTCAAAATAAAACAAAAATTACTGCTTTAATACTTACAGATTTTTATTTTATTTGATTCTCCTATTCCTTTGTTCTCATATGTAACAAAATGGATTCACAGGACTGGGGTTGTGGCTTAGTGGTAGAGTGCTTGCCTAGCACATGTGAGGCACTGGGTTTGATTCGTAGTACTACATAAAAAATAAATAAAGTTATAAAAAAAGTCCTTTAAAACAAGCAAACCAGATTCACATTATTTAGGGAGAAAATCGTTAATTGACTATTTTCTTCCAACCCATTTCAGAACTAATATGTAGTTTTGCTTTGTTTTTTCATGTGAAGGATTGAATTCAGGGCCTTGTTCATGCTAAGCATTCACTCTACATTGAGTTACACTGCAAGGCCCCCCTTGACTCTAGTATTTGAGTTTAATAAGTAAGATAGCAGTATGTTATAGAGTGATGAACAGTGTTTGCAGCAGCCGCAGTGTTAGCATAACAACCAGCCAGAATCCATACTTTCTTGTAGGAAAGAATGGATTTTTGTGAGAGTTGGTGTTGTGTTTTGATACAGAGAGGTTGCACTGAGTCCTCCTCTAATGCAGCTCCTCTTGGCCATGGAGTGGTGCCAGCAGAACCACAAGCTAGCTCTCGTGTCCTTTCCAAAGGCCTGAAAACGTTTAGGATGTAAATTGCCTGTTTGTAGTTGCTGTGACTATTGAACATGCTTTGTTCTCCTGTGGTAGAGATTAGCACATGTTACTTAAACTGGTTATTTTTTCTCTTTCTTTGTAGATGTCCGTAGGAGAATTGAACTTATTCAGGATTTTGAAATGCCTACTGTGTGTACCACTATTAAAGTGTCAAAAGATGGACAGTATATTTTAGCAACTGGTAAGCATCTTTTTGGTTATGATTTACATACATTTCATAGCATGAAATGCTGTGGTGGTAAAAGGTCACTTTGTTTTTATCCTAACATTTTATTGTAAAACATTTCAAACATAAAGAAATATTGAAAAAATTGTATGGTGAGCTCCCATTTACCTACTGCCTAGATTCTGGAATAAATAGTTTACTATTTATAGTAATAAATAAATAGTTTACTATGTGCTTTCTCACCTATTTCTCTTTCTGTCTATCCGTCAGTCCATCTTGGTTTTTTTGTGTTGTTGTATTGGTGGTTGAACCCAGGGGTTCTGTTCCCTGCCCTCCTCACTCTTTCTGAGACAAGATCTCACTAAGTTACCCAGGTTGGCCTTGAACTTGTGATCCTCCTCCTAGCCTCCCAAATAATGGATTATGGCTGTGTGCCACTGTGGCTGGCTTTATCTTGTTTTTTGTTGCATTTTAGAGCAAGTTGTAGGTATCAGCTTACTTCACCTGTAAGTACCTTAGCATGTGTGTCATTAACTAGAAATGCATGGAGGTCTTTTTGTGTGTGTATGTATGGTTGTTATAGTATAGGAGATTGAGCTCAAGGCCTTGTTGTGCTAGGCAAGTTCTTTAACATTGAGCTACGTTTCCAGCCTTTCATAGGTCTTAGGTTTACAATTTGTTGAGTTTTTGACAAATGCACTCACCTATATAACCCAAACTCCTATCACAGTGCAGAACATTCTTTCCACCTAGAATATTCCCTCATGCCTCCTGCAGTTGGTCCCTGTGCCCAGTCAGGCAAAGGCACCCACTGCTCTTATTTTTTTCATTGCAAACAAGTTTAGCAGGTTTTAGAACTATATAGATGCAGCCATTCACTGTGTGGATCTTGTATAAGATTTATTTCGCTTAGGATCTTATATTTGAGATTCAGATAGTTGTTATATGTATTGCTAGTTTGTTCTTTTTAAATTAATTATCAAATAGTATTTCATTATAATGCAAATACTTCATCCATTTTCCATTTGATGGACACCTGGAGTATTTTTAATTTTTAGCTACTGTTTTTAAAGCACTATGAACAATTTTAAATAAATCTGTATTGGGATATGCTCTTATTTGTCTTTGGTAAATACCTAGGAGTGGACTTGCTGATTACTTTTTTAGAAAAACCTTCAGACTTTTTCTCAAAATGGTCATTTCATTTAGGCTTAACACCAACAAGGAAGGAGGGTTCCAGGAAGGGTCACATTCTGTGACCCTTCTGTGACTTTCTGTATTATGCATTTAAAAAATATATAAAATTTTACATTAACATTTATTATGATGAACAACGTGAAATATAGGCAACTTTTAATGTGTTATAATGTGGAATAGTATCGCTGAATGGTTTTTGTGGTTGTGATTTTGATGCAAATGTGTGTGTTGTCCACAGCCTTTTTTTGTTGGTTTAATATTATCCATATCCCTTTTCCAACCATTGTGTGTGTGTGTGTGTGTGTGTGTGTTTGGTACTGGGGATTGAGCCCAGGGGTGATTTCCCGTTGAGCTACATCCCCAGTCCTATTTTTATTTTTTGTTTTGTGGCAGGGTCTCGCTAAGTTGCTTAGTATGTTGCTAAGTTAGAGAGGCTGGCCTTCAGTGTGCAAACCTCCTTCCTGAGCCTTCTGAGTCTTTGGGGTTGCAGGTGTGCTCCATTGCACCTGGTTCCAATTACTTTCTGTTTTCACACTTTCATGTTCTTTGTTAATGGTTGTCTCAGTGTTTACAGTGTCCACTGTCAACAGGTTTATTTCAGGTTTATTTTCAGAAACAGGTAAGGAAGATTTAGGAAACTCATGATATATGAACACAGTTGTTGAGAACTGGGAGGAACTTAGAAACTTAATTCATGTTGTTCATCTTCTAGAGCCAGAAATATTAGGTTACTTGTCCAGGCTCACAGATTTATTATCTAAGAGGGCTAGGATATAGATTAAGAAGTTAAATCTGTTAAACTATACTTTTTAAGATTTCAAATTTAATTAATCCATTAATGTTAGTCATTTTTTACCCCCAGGCAAAAATTAATTGTTATCTTTCCTTATTTAGAATGCTTTTAAAAATTTTTTTAATTTTTAAAATTTTTTATTTTTTATGGTACTGGGGATTGGATCCAGGCTTAGCTACATTCCCAGCCCTTTTTATTCTTTATTTGGAGACGGGGTCTGCCTAAGTTGCCCAGTCTAGTCTTGAACTTAGGATTCTCTTGCCTTGCCTCAGCCTCCAAATACCTTTTATTTTATTTTTATCTTAATATTTCATTAAAAATATGTAAAATATGTCTGGTTGGTCTGAGGAAGTGAATTTATACTTTTATTTGATTTTAATTAAGTATTTTTTACCCTTTTGGGAATTGAATCCAGGGCCTCTTGCATGCTAGGCAAGCACTCTACCATTGGGCTACATCCCAGCCCAATTTTAATTAATTTAAATAGCCACACATGATTTATGGCTGCCAGATTGGATATGCAGTTGATTATGAAGTCCGGAGTCCCTCTGGCTTGCCTTTCTGGAGGACTTTCTCTGGTATTGATGACGAAGTTCATGTGGCATCACTTGCTTCTCCATTTTATTCAACAGAGGTCTTTATTTCTTTTTTCGGTCCTGGGGATTGAATCCAGGGGTGCTCTACCACTAAGTTACATCCCCAGCCCTTTTTATTATTTTTTAAATTTTGAAACAGGATCTTGCTAAGTTGCCCAGGCTGGCCTCAAACTTGTGATCCTCATGCTTTAGGCTCGTGAGGCTCTAGGATTACAGGTGCTGGCCACCATGCCCTGCCCATCTTGATCTTTTTTTTGGGGGGGGGGTACTGGAGATTGAACTCAGGGGTACTCGACCACTGAGCCACTTCCCCAGCCCTATTTTGTGTTTCATGTAGAGACAGGGTCTCACTGAGTTGCTTAGCACCTCACCGTTGCTGAGACTGGCTTTGAACTCACGGTCCTCCTGTCTCAGCCTCCCAAAGTGCTGGGATTACAGGCATGCACCACCACGCCCTGCTCCATCTTGATCTTGATCTCTGTCTCTGCCTCTTGCTTAGATTGCCTTTAGTGTTGTAGACTTGTGGCTAACACAAGTTGAATAAGATTGGTGCCTGAGGTATTTCAGTCTAGTTGAAGAAATAGACTATCTCAGAGAATGAACCCAGAGGATATGCTAAGTATTGATCTGCTACAGAACTAATCAACCTTTTGGGTTCCTTTTGGAAGCATTTGGTTTATGATCGTGCCAGATTTGAACCTATTCTTAGTGGCATTATTAGTCTTGGAAATGAGAGGGAAAAAAAACAAAACAGGAAATAGAATGACTGCTTTTATTTATCTTTTTGTCACATTTTTTTTTTGTGTGGTGGCAAAATAAAACATGTAAACCTTGTAACTGACACAAAAATCAAAAGCAAAAACAAAATCCAAAACAAACAAAACAGGAATGAAGTCTTCACATTTATTCAGTCTTATATATGGCCTTTCAGACATTCATATGTACAAATCTTTTTAAGTAGTCATCATATAACAGTGGGCTCCTAGTATATTTATTCATTTTCCAACTTTGTTTGTTGGTTTTGATGGTGCTAAGGATGGAACCCAGGCCCTTGTGCATGCTAGACAAGCACTTTGCTAACTGAGCTACATCCTCAGCCCTGAACTTCCTTTTTTTTTTTTTAAATGAAATCTTAGGCTTTGATCCATGCCCAATACCAAAACTATTTCATTCCTTTTTAAAATTTTTTTTTGTTTTAAAAGACAGTCTTTTTCCCCCTCATTGCAAATGTGATAAACTTATACAGAATGCAAACTTACAGAAACATATAGCCTAAAATGTGAAAGTGCAGAATTGCGCTTCTCAGAGACCATCGTTGTGAAGTCAGTACTTATTCCTCCAGCTTCTCCTGCACAGAGGACTGACATCACCAGCGTTCGGTTCTACAGAATGGAGATCCTAATGCACCCTCTTCTGTGGCACTGACTTCTGTTTTCTTCCTCTGCAATGCATCTCACAGCTTTCCACACCAGGAGTCACAGGTCTGCTCCTCCTCTTTATGAGGTGCATAATGTTCCCTTGTGTAGATTTACCACTGTTTGTTTAAGCATTTTCCTGTTAGGGGACATTTTATTTGCTTTCAGTTTCTGGCCACTGTAAACAGTGCAGCAGCAAACATTCTTCTATCTTTGCTACACTTGTGAGGATATTTGTTTAGATTCAATTTGTGTAAGTTGAAATGTTTCAAGGTGTATAAACATGACGTATCCTGCAGGTATTACTGGATTGTCCTCTGAAGAAGTTCTGTCAGTTACACTAATCAACAACAGTATATAAGAATCACTGTTTAGCCCCCCCCACTGGCACAGATCTTTTTCATCTTTGCCATTCTGATGGACAAGACTTCATAGCCGGGCGTGGTGGCGCAAGCTTGCAATCCCAGCACTTAGGGAGGCTGAGACAGGAGAATCGCGAGTTCAAAGCCAGCCTCAGCAACGGTGAGGCGCTAAGCAACTAAGTGAGACCCTGTCTCTACATAAAACACAAAATAGGACTGGGGATGTGGCTCAGTGGTTGAATGCCCCTGAGTTCAATTCCTGGTACCAAAAAAAAAAAAAAAAAAAAAAAGCGACTTCATTATTTCAGTCTACTTTTATTAGAGTCTTCATGAGGGTTATTATTTGTATCTCATTTTCCATGACTTGCTTGTTTGTTCTTTGCACATTTCCCTCTTGGACTGCTTTTAAGTTTTTTTTGTTTGATTTAGTTACAGTGAATCCTGCCTACGTCTGAACAAAAAGTATCCTCAACAGTTCTACAGGATATTGACTATGAAAAGTCTATCTTTAAGTTTTACATCACTTTAATTTTTTTATAGGAACATATAAACCCCGGGTTCGATGTTACGACACCTATCAGTTATCCTTGAAGTTTGAAAGGTGTTTAGATTCCGAAGGTAAGTAAGACACTAACTTTGAGTTTGTAAAAATAGCTTTTGATATTTGTCTACTTTTTTGCTTTTCAAAATGGAAATGGGGTGTTTGCTAGTCAGCTTTTGTCACTGTGACCAAAGTACAAGAGAAGAACAATTTAGAGGAGGGAAAGTTTATTTTGGTTCCTGGCTCAGTGGTTGGCCATTGCTATGGGCCCAAGGCAAGTCAAGGCATCACTGTGGAAGAGCATGGTGGAACAGTGCTGCCCACCTCATGGTGCCTGAAAGCAAAGAGAAAGTGGGGAAGGAGCCTCAGGGAAGAGGTGCCCTTCCAGCGCATGTCCCCAGTGACTTACTGTCTCCAGCCATGCCCCACCTGCCTGTGGTTGCCGCCCAGTCAGTCCATTAGAACTAGGATGGGCTGATCAGCTCACAACTCCCATAATGCAATCATTTTCACCTTTGACAGAGTCCTGCATTAACACAGAAACTTTTGGGGGACACCTCATATCTAAACCATAGTAGTTTTATATTAGTTTTCTGTTGTTATGTAGCAAAATAGTACAAACATAGTGGTTTAAAGCACTCATTTGGCAGCTTACTGTTCTACAAGTCAGTAAGTCTTGCCAGGCTCTGCTGTGGGCTGTGCTGTGGGCTGAATCAGGGTGCCAGCCAGGTGTGCTCTTATCTGTAGGACTAGGCACAAGACTGTGCTTCCAAACTCACTCAGGTTGTTGGCAGACTTCAGTTTGTTGTGGTTACAGGACTGGATCCCATTTCTTGCTGTCAGCTGGCCGTGCGTGGCTTGTTGAAGCTGCCTGCATGCCTTGGCACATGGTCACCTTCACATTCAAGCCAGCAACAGCTCTTTAGATCCCTCTAGTGCTTCGCATCTTTTTGACTTTCCCTTCACTGCCAGCGAATGGAAACTGCTTTTACAGGGCGCATATGATTGTAAATCTCCTGTTTGATATATGATGTAACACTTCACAGGAGTGGTGTCTCAGCAAGTCACAGGTTCCACCCACTCTCGCAGAGGAAGGAGGATTGTACTAGAGTAAAGAATTCTCAGATTCTGCCAAGCATAGAAGGCACATTAAAATGGGAAGTTCAACTTTTATTAGTTGGCCTGGTGTTGGAGATTGAGGGAAAAGAAGTTAGTAGGAGGTTGCTAAGGGCCTCACTAAGTTGCTGAAGCTGGCCTTGAACTTGTAATGCTTTTGTCTCAGCCTCCCAAGTCACTGGGATTACAGGTGTGCGCCACCAGGCCCACGAGGAGTGTTCCTTAGAATCACAAGCACCTTCTAACTTGTCTCACTCCCTTTTGAAAACTAGGAACTCTGTGCCACTGGGAACAGTGGTTTTCATTCTTTATATTTATTTAGCAAGTAAACTGTGAATAGGTAATGAACTACTGTTATCCTTTTTTAATGAACATTTAAAATGTTTTTTAACATGTTTAAAAGTCTTAAAATTATTTTGAACATCTGGGTAAAATAGTGACAAAATTTAGAAGTCATATTTTGTGGATTTGCTTCTGTTCTATAAAAAATCTAGATGTTTTATGCTGAAACACTCTAAAGGTTTGAATTTTCCATTTGTCATTTTGGGGGCAATATGACAATTTTATTCTTGTATGTGTTAAATAGTATTTCTGTTTAATTTCTGCATTGAATTAGAATCTTTGCCTCAAGTTTATATTTTTATTGAGAATGTTGATTGATAATTGCATTTTTTTCCCCCATTTCTTATTTTTCAGTTGTCACCTTTGAAATTTTATCTGATGACTACTCAAAGGTATGTTTGACAGCATTGATTTGTGCTGGCTATATTAAAGGAATGAGTGAGTAGAATTTTTAAGTACCAAGATTTTCAATTCTCAGTTGTTAAAAATGGTTGTTTATTAATAGATAACCAATCTTTTTTCTCTTAATATACTTGTAGTTTGGTACGTGTGTGATGTGTGATATTTTTTAGGACAGCTGAGGTAGAGATGGCCTTTGGCCTGTCTAGATTAGCTTTCCATATCATGGATGAGACCTTGTCTACATTTTTAAGAATTGGTAGCAGTCATCTTTTTTTAGACCATTTTATGTTCTAGATTTGCAATTCTGATGTTTTGTACTGAACTTAGGTTTGTTGACAGGTTGTTTTTGCTCTCATAAGCGAAGAGTAAACTAGCACTATTGTACATTTAATTTTCTTGACCCAGCAAGTTGTTGTGGTATCTTCTGGTACAGTTCAGAACACAGCTACATAGATTTATTTCTTTGCTCTTCTTGGTGCTGTTGGTTCATCTTTCAACTCACATGGTCATTTTCAACAATTAGAAAATTGTCAATAAAGTCTTGATTCAATTTGAAAAATTTTTATGAAACATCATGGTATCCCATTAATATGTACAATTTTTATGTACCAGCTAAAATAAATTCAATAAAATAAAAACATTAGTGATGTTAAATGTCATAGTAAGGGAGGGCTGGGGTGTAGCTCAATGGTAGAGCACTTTCCTACCTTATGCAAGGCCCTGAATTCAATCTCCAGCACCACCAAAAAAAAAAAATCATTTTGAAGGAAAATTGAATTTTCTTAGCTGACATGTTTCATGTATTGTCTTCAGTTCTGGGAACTGTGAGTTTCAGCATTTATCATGTATTTTGGGGACATATAATTTTATAATATATTTTCCCTAATATTGATAAATTTGTATTTAAACACCATCTGTAGATTTTTCAGATACCTTTGCAATATATTAACATTAAATTGAAGAGTTTATCAAACACTGCATGACAGCTGTGGGATTATTATAATGTGTTCTTCAGTGAAACCCGGGGGTGCTCATTCCAGCTAGTGTTCATTGCTCCACATTAGAACATGCTGTAGGCACGTCAAGGAAAGGCATTTGTTTTAGCTGTCAGTTAGAAGGCAAGGCTTGCAGAGACGATGTCAGGGTGCAAGAAGGCATCAGGGACTGGAGAAGAGTTGTGATTCTTCATCACACTAGAGTGTGTGGGATGCCTGTGTGTTTAGAGAGAGCAAGGTGAGAGCGATCAATTTTTTTATTTTTATTTTTGCTTTACTTGTTTTAGTGATGATGAAGTAAAAACTTTATGTAGATACCTAAGTAAACTGATTTTTCTTTTTATTTTCAGATTGTCTTCTTACATAATGATAGATATATTGAATTTCATTCACAATCAGGTTTTTACTACAAAACCAGAATACCAAAGTTTGGGAGAGATTTCTCTTACCACTATCCATCCTGTGACTTGTACTTTGTTGGTGCAAGGTATTGGATCCACTCACTCTTTGCATTCTTCTTTTCACTTTGTGAACACTCAATTTCTCTTATTAAATTTCCTATATATTTTGTCTGTTTAAATAGCTTTGATAGATAAAGTGATACATGGTTATTATTTTAAAAAAATGAAATCTTTGTGGGGTGTGGTGGGCACATACCAGTAATCCCAGCTGCTTGGGAGGCTGAGGCAAGAGAATCACAAGTTCAAAGTTGGCCTCAATAATTTAGCGAATCCCTAAATACCTTGGTGAGACACTGTCTCAAAATATAAAGAACTGGGGATGTGGCTCAGTGGTTAACTGCCCCTAGGTTCAATCCCCAATACTGCCTCCCCCCCCCCCAAAAAAATTAGAAACCAAGGAATAAGCCCAAAATAAGTCCAGTAGTCTACATATTGGTTCATTTTATGTGTAAGAGGTATCATAATGTTTTAATACCTGTTATTCTGCTTAATAAAATATTCTAACATCAAAAGTATTTGAGAGTTTCATGTCACAGTGGTTAAAGCAGGAAATGCTGGTGAGAAACATAAGCCTGTTCAGTATAGCCCAGTTGCTGCAGTGTATAAGCTACAATACTGTTTATTTTGCTCTGTTTCCCAGATTTCTCTGTATTTCCCGAAACTTGTAGTTTCTGCTGTAAGTTTATTTAGTATTAGTAATGAAATTCTCTCTGGACCATTTTGTAATTAAGGTCATATGTGGTTATGAACTCTAGTTAAAAAACACTGGGGGGGCTGGGATTGTAGCTCAGTGGTAGAGCACTTGCCTCGCATACGTGAGGCCCTGGGTTCGATCCTCAGCACCACATACAGAGCAATAAAATAAAGACATTGTGTCCATCTACAACTAAAAAAAAAATTAAAAAAAAAAACAAAAAACACTGGGGAGCAGCTTTAAACAAAAATAATATATGATCCCTGCTTTTAAGTTGCTTTACGTTCCAAGGTGACTAAATCATTTAGGATGCCAGCCTTGACTTCTGTTGCCTGGTGCTCTAAATCCAGAGAGCTACGTGTGCAACCTAGTAGGATAATTTTGTTGGTGAGGTCCATTTCTTAGCCCTATTGCATAGTGTTCTAAAACTTTTTATCCTTAAGTGTCACCTTGTTATGAATATAAAAGATAATTCATATCCTTTATAGAAAAGGTTGAAAATGTAGAAAATATAAAATAGAAAAAATCATCCATAATTATGCCACCCAGAGGAAACTTTTGCTAGTATTTTATTGTATTTCCTTCTAATCTTTTATTTTTATATTAGATTCATTAGATATACCGTTGAATCTTGCATTCTCCATATTATTTGTAAATAATCTAATTACTTCATAGTATTTCCTCAGCAAATAGTTTAACTTGCCTTTATACATGACAAGTTTATAAATAAGGTGAATATATTTTACATCTGAAATAAATATTTTTATCAGTTTTAATAAGGGAAGTGATGAATTATGAATGTATAGTTCTGAAATTTATGTTTATTTAAAGAAAAGTTCATTGTAGTTTGCCAGATTTTAAGCTTTCTTTATTACTTCACAGCTCTGAAGTTTATAGATTAAACTTAGAACAAGGACGGTATCTGAATCCTCTACAAACTAATGCTGCGTGAGTATTGTTTAAAGTGATGCTATATTTATTTTGACCAGGAGATGGTGCTAGGTGCTCAGGTTGTTCTCAGATAACCTGTATTGTATTTAAGTAGAACTTTGGTCCACTTAGTTTAAAATTTTTTTCTTAAACAAAAAATTCACTGAGATACCTAGAGATATCTTTAAAAAATTTAGTTCTCACTTTAAACTTCTAAAACTTCTTTTGAAAGGACTCAGCTTAAGGCCAGGGACGTGGCTCAGTGGCTTCATCACTTGCCTAGCATGCATGAAGCCCTGAATCAGTCCCCAGAGCTGCAGCAGCAACAACAAAACAAACAAACAGACACTCAGCTGAAAGCCGGGCGCGGTGGCTCAGCCTGTGATCCCAGCACTTAGGGAGGCTGAGACAGGAGAATCACGAGTTCAAAGCCAGCCTCAGCAATGGCGAGGCGCTAAGCAACTCAGTGAGACCCTGTCTCTACATAAAACACAAAATAGGGCTGGGGGTGTGGCTCAGTGGTTGAATGCCCCTGAGTTCAAGCCCCAGTACCAAAAAAATAAAAAAAAGAAACACTCAGCTTAATATTTTTATTTGCAGTGTGAAGTTTTCATTTATGATTTTGTTTTGTTCTAAATTTTCTCGTTTGGAAAATTTTGAATTAGCATGGAATTTTTAAAATTTTTATTTTTTTATGCCATTAGCAGACATTGAAGGTTTTGAAATTTTTCCTTTTATCATACACTGTATGCTACATCTTACTGAATAATAAATAACCATGAGAATGAAAACACTAACCACATGCCAGGCATTTTTCTACCATTTTACTTATATCAGCTCATTTTAAACTGTCATCCCAATGTCTTTACTTCACAGAAAGAGCAGCCTAGCGTAGGAGGGGTTAGTGGTTTGCCCAAGGCCAGACAGTGAATCCATGGTGGGAGCTGGATGGTTTCTCAGCTGTGTGCAGGAAGAGCTTGTTGAATTTGTCTTATTGCTTTGAGAGCATTTTTAAAGGTTTGAAGAACATAAAGTGGTTTATAAAACAAGTAAACTTGTTCCACGTTGGCATGAAATACTTTTCTTTCTTTTTTTTGTGGTTCGGAGGATTGAACCCAGGGGCTCTCTAACAGTGAGCAACATATCCAGCCCTTTTTATTTTTTTGTTTTGAGACAGTCTTGCTAAATTGCCAAGGTGTTCCTTGAACCAGCTATCCTGCTGCTTTAGCCTTCAAGTCGCTGGGATTATAGGCATGCGCCACCATGCCTGTAATGCTTTTCTTTTCTTTTAAAAAAGCTGTAGCTTCACAATACATTGTTGCATAATAAAATGTTACCTGCTTATTAGCTTCATGATTTCTTTCTTTTTTTTTTTTTTTAATATTTTTTTAGATATTGATGGATCTTTATTTTATTCGTTTATTATTTATACGTGGTGCTGAGGATCGAACCCAGTGCCTCACGCATGCTAGGCAAGCGCTCTACCACTGCGCTACAGCCCCAGCCCCTAGCTTCATGATTTCTATTCATTGTAATAGAAGCTGTTGTTATTGCATGTCTCATACTATGTACACTGCTCAACACTTTGCAGTCACTTTCATTCAATCCTCATAACAACCCAGTGAGGTAGGTGAAATACCTACTTGATAGAGAAAGAAAATGAGGCTTAGATCAGTTTCCTCGGGTCTCAAGATTGCCATGGTGATAGCCTGTGTTCCTGAGACTGCAACTTTGCCTTTAAGACAGTAGAATGACCCTTTCTTCTCTAGATGGTGGAATATTGTTTCAGAAGGAAAGCCTGTCTTGCCTGTCACCTGGAAGGCAGGGTGGTACCTGTTACCTTGGGGATTGGAAGCTCTGGTGGCTGCAGCCCAGGCTTAACTTTTTCATGCCTTGCTGTTTTTCACTTTTAGAAATAAGCAAACAGCCAATAAACATCTTCTTTCAAAAGTAGATGCTAACTAGTATTTCCTCCCTTGTTGCTTTACTGTTTTAGGGAGAATAATGTTTGTGACATAAATTCAGTGCATGGCTTGTTTGCCACAGGAACAATTGAGGTAAGTGTGTGCTGACTTTATTTCTTTAAATATTTGTTTCACATTTGATTGTGAATGGAATTTTTATTTAAAGACAGTTGCTTGATTCCTCAGCACAGAATGGTAATGAGGTGATGGCCCTGGTTTGCTGTTTGCATGTAACATTGACCTTTGTACATGGAGACATGGCCACTGCACAACTGCTGACAGTGCTGGTCGTGTGTCAGTGGGCAGGCACAGACATTGATCTGGGGCACTCAAGGGAAGGTGTTCATAGCTTAAGTCCAACCTGCCACTGCCCTTGGATTGCTGGCCTAAGAGGAGCACTGCAGATAGCCATGCTGGTTCTTATGGAAGTTGGTTCTTGGAATCCCAACTCTCATTTACTAAGTGAATTAGTTATTTTTCACATCTGTGAATTAGTTATTTTTCCTAAGACTAAGTTTCTTCATTGCCGAGACAGTAATACAATAATAAGCTGCTTAATAACATTTCTGTCGATGATGGGCTGTGTGGGCTATGGACCAGCGATGCTGTGGCCATCTCTGTCTGTGTTAGTACACACTTTAATGTCTACACAAGGGTAGTTACCCAGTGATATGGGTCTCAGATCATATCCCCATCATTAAGCAACGTTAGACTGAACTTACCTTACCAACTCTTCAGAAGTGTGGGTGACATTCATATGAAATAACCTATATAAAAACAACATAAACTAGAAAGGTATATAGAATTTTGTCTTGTACATGTCATATGGTAGCATTCAACCAACACACACAGTACTCTTCTTTTAAACTACAGTAACTAAATCAGTGTGCTTCCTGCTTGTCAAGAATTTTTCTAGATATCTGGGTATACCTATAATCTCAGTGATTTGGGAGACTGAGGCAGGAGGATTGCAAGTTTGAGGTCAGCCTGAGCAGCTTACCAATAAATAGGACTTGGATGTAACTCCGTGGCAGGGTGCTCCTAGTTTCAATCTGTACTGCAAAATATATATATATATATATATATATATTTTTTTTTCCTGAGATTTACATTTTTCCATTGGGATGATGATAAATATTCAGAGTTTAAAAAGATCCACATATGCCAGAAGTATATAATAAAAAATGTATTCTCCTATAACTTCCGGATACTAAATTCTATAATCTAGAGATAACTCATGACCAGTTTTTTTTCCTTAATTATAAAAATTAGCTCATGGAACAATATTTAAATAGTTCTAAAAAGGGCATAAGGTAAAAAGTTAAATTTTTATTTCCCATGAGATAATCGGTGTTACTAAATCTTATTTTGAATGTGTTTAAAACTTTTTCAGTAGTAACTTCCATTTAAAATTGATTTTCATTTGTTTAGGGTCGAGTGGAATGCTGGGACCCAAGAACTCGAAATAGAGTTGGCCTGTTAGACTGCGCATTAAATAGCGTCACAGCAGATTCAGAGTAAGTGGAAGTTAATTTGTAATATAACCAATATCAACTTTCTGATTTAAGCAAATGTATCAACATGAAATTACAATAAATTACTATGAGATTAAACTCTTTAGGGAAAAGTTGTAGTGTCTGTAATTGTTTTACATAAAAATGCTCTCATGTAAAAGCTGAGTAGGTGAGTGAGCCAGATAGAATTCCTTTCTTTCTCCTTTCCTTCCTTCTTCCATTCCCTTTTTTCCCCTCCTTCCCTCTGTCCATCCTTCCTTCTCTGGGGATTGAACCCAGTGTCTTGCACATAGTAGGCAAGTGTCCTACAGTGGAACTATATATTCTCAGGCCTTTAAATTTTTTTTTTTGATTTAATTATTTTATTTAAATGCGTTTCAAGTCATAGTACATGAACAGAGCTCATGTACTATTCCATTTTTCTGGTTGCTAACCAGATAGAGTCACACCATTTGTGTCTTCATACATGCACCAAGGGTAGTAATGACCCTCTCAATCAACCATCATTACTATACCCATTCCCCTTTCCTTCCTCCCCCCTCCCCCCTGCTGTATCCAGAGTTCCTGCATTTCTCCTGCGTTTCCCGTTCCCACCCCCCTTATGTATCCTCATCCACTAATCAGAGAGAACATTCGGCATTTGGTTTTTTGGTATTGGCTTACTTCACTTAGCATGATGTTCTCCAATTCCATCCATTTGCCTGTAAATGCCATAATTTTATTTTCTTTTATTGCTGAATAATATTCCATTGTGTATATGTACCACAGTTTCTTTATCCATTCATCTATAGTTTTGCAATTGTGAATTGTGCTGCTATAAACATTGAGGTGACTGCTTTATTGTAATGTGCTGTTTTTAAATCTTTAGGGTATAGGCCAAGGAGTGGGATAGCTGGATCGAATGGTGGTTCCATTCCAAGTTTTTCAAGAAATCTCCAAACTGCTTTCTTGATTGGTTGCACCAATTTTCAGTCCCACCAGCAAAGTTTGAGTGTACCTTTTTCACCGCATCCTCGCCAGCACTTATTGTTGCTGGTATTTTGGATAGCGGCCATTCTGACTGGTGTGAGATGATATCTGAGCATAGTTTTGATTTGCATTTCTCTAATAGCTAGAGATGATGAACATTTCTTCATATATATATTTATTGATTGTATATCTTCTTCTGAGATGTTTCTGTTCAGCTCCTTAGCCCATTTATTGATTGGGTTGTTTGGTTTTTTGGTGTTAAGTTTTTTGAGTTCTTTATATATCCTGGAGATCAGTGCTCTATCTGATGTGCGTGTGGCAAAAATTTGCTCCCAGAATGTAGGCTCTCTGTTCACCTCATTGATAGTTTCTTTTGCTGAGAAGAAGCTTTTTAGTTTAAGTCCATCCCATTTATTGATTCTTGCTTTTATTTCTTGTGCTATA